>JAWPHD010012076.1:0-78710 GCA_037043455.1 Cyrtodaria siliqua
TATGTTGCAATAAGGGCAATTATAAACCCGCAGCAATATATTGACCTAAAATTAACCTAAAATTGACTTTAAAGGCATGTCAATAAATGCTGAATAGAGGATAGATTAATTATATACCACCGCAATCAATATTGTTAAGTGGGAAATTACAAAATCTCAGTATGTACTTGTTTAGTAATTGGTCCGAACAATAAATAGATAAATAAAGCCCGGACTCTACGATCACGGCGCGGTTAAATGGTCTAACGTCCCTATCATCGTACCTTCGTTTGAAACGATATATACTATTCTTAAGTTAATTTCTTAAAAAAGCGATCGCCAGATTGTAGTTACAGTAAGATATAAAAACTTCAACTGAGTCATACCAAAGTTATGTCAATCTGTACTATAAACAGATTTATCGAATTGCCACGTGTAAGCCTAGTATTACCCAAAAAATAACTTAATTGGACAAGACTACCATTTCGGATTTGGAGGCTACTTTTTGATTTCTCTCACTATCAATAATGGAGAAATTATAACTAACAATGATAAACGAGATAATTTTGATTTTGAGAATCATTAATTTTCTCCCACCCCTGGATGGGGATTGGTCCCCACAGCAATTATCTTACGGGGTTACATATACTCATCAATCGTTCTAATCTATCAACCTTGAGACTTCACATTCGTAATCATCATATTAGACTGAAAAAGCTTTCTCATACAAGCAAACCATCCATCTGGTTAATTTTCTCGAAAGTACACTACCGTAACAGAGACTTGCTCAGCAAATACAGTAGTAATCTAAAAACTCTCTGTACCACACAACCAGACTTTCATGGACAGATTATCGGTCATACTCATTTTCCTTGTTATTTGGTTAAACTGTTAACCAAGTTTTCTGAAAAGAGGTTATGACTGCTAATATCCTGCTGGGTACCACCACATTGTTTAGTTGTGGACCTTTCTACAATTTGGAACTATGTTATCCTCTTGATTGTGCGATGACCGGACGGGCGGGGGACCTTTGGACGACGCATCTCTAATTGATTTACGCGCGGTTAGTGTTTGATGTTCTTCCTTCGTTTGTTTGTGTCTCTTGATGCTCTGGCTTCAGAAAAGCCATCGAGTATTTTAGAGTTTTGCGTTGTAGGTTTTGTTTTGCTAGTGTATCTATGAACGCTGTCTCTTATGTAAGAGGTTAACATGGCGGGGATTTCATTTATTGACAATGACCTTTTATATGATAGATGACAGGGTAAGAGTGAGGTTTGGTGCACACTTGAATCGGTTTAGACTCCCAAGAAGACATTTGGTCACTAAACGTTCAAGCGGAATCCCTGTTGTCAATATACATCTTATTTGTGATGTCCTTTTACATCTTTTTTTTTCATTATTTACTTTGCTTAACTGTATCTCCTATGATGACGCCTACCTAAAGCCCATTGGGACGGTGGCGTTTTGTTGTTTGTCCATGATCTTTCTTGTCGTGCCCTTAATGGTTTATTCTCTTTGCTGCTCTGGCTTCTACAAAGTCATTGAGTACCTTCATTGTGGCTTTCTAGGCTATTGTTTTTTGTATTATACTGTACCACGGCATATTTGTGTTTTACTTATATAGCCTATTGATGCTAGCCTTGTTGGTTAGAGATTAGATCATGGGCGAGGGATTTCTTTATTACACTGTCCTGTTTTAATGGATGACAGTAGGGTAATTGTGAGGTTTGGTGCACCCTAGAACCGGTTACCCCCCAGTGACCTACTTTGCCACTGAGCGTTCCAAGGCGGTATGCCCTATTGTCAACCCTTTTTGTGTTTGTGATGTCGTTTGCATTGTTATTGCTTTTGTGCCTTCTTGTTTGTCTGTTTGCTTGTTTGTTTCTGTGTTTTGTGGTTTACTGTCCTCCTTGGAATGCTACTTTCCCTGTCCGATCTTTTTATATTTCTTCTCTACTTTTGAGTGTCTTTTAGATGCTACACTCCCCTGGTTGGACCATCTTATTGTCTCTTTGTTCGAGCAAATTTGAGATTAATATAAACAATTATATCTCTAGTCGGGACAGCATTTAATACAATCTTATAAAATCGTTAATTTCCGTAATATGTCGAAAATGTATATAATAAGCATCCCTAGGATATCACATCCATTTGAAGTATCTGGAGTGATGTTTACCTGCCTAGACTGTATAAATATAAAAATTAAAAACGGAAAAATTGACTGCTTGTAATTGTTTAATGCGTACTATTATGTAATCAACTGAACGTATCCTTTACTGGATGACATCAGTTAAAAATATGTACACAAATGTTGATACTTTAGAAATGTATTCTAATGTACGACGCTATTATAATTCCTACGTGACTAAACCCATTTGACTATTTGCGAAAATAAAAATGGTGACGTTATATGTCGGAGAATACTTAAAAATAAGTGATTAAGGAATTTCCTATTGCTTTTCAATGATCATGTTTTGTTTTTGTTTTGTGAGATGTTCTTCAGAAGCACGTTGTGTCTTAATGTCTAATGTCGATGCTTTTAACATTCTACGACATTTTCTCCTATGTACGATATATTCAAGGAATGAAATAATAAGAATGTAGGTATGTCAACTAAAAACATAGTTATTAGGCTATTTACTGCGCAATACGTTTTAACTTCGGGCAAGTTCTGTAGGCAATCATAATGCTGAAAAAGAGGATCGTTTGAATCAACAAAACACAAACAGGAGATGAAATTAGCACACATCGGTTTTATTGAGTCTGTCGTGAGAGGTATGTCAAGTGCAACACGTCTCACCGCCTCTAGCACCGGCTTAAGCGATATTCGTCTTTAAAGTAATGACAACTACTGATTTGTAGGTCGGGGGCGATAAGTCTGCTGTGCACGAGTCCAATTATAATGTTGCATTGTGCATTGCATATAGAATAACGTTTTATTATAAACTTGTCTTTTTGCATTACAATCAAAGTTTTCGATAGCAAATCAGATTTCATTTTGGCGACGTCATCAACCGTCAGTGTTTTGAGACTATATGACTTTCGAGATAATTAAAGTAACATGTTTAAGTCATTGTCTCAATTGTTTCCAGGTAACTTTGATTAATTTGAAATGGCAAACCTTCAGTAGTGCTGCTCAAAGGCAACATACCTGAAAAGTTACATGACATTAGAATTAAGATTGAACGATACGTCCAGCACAAGTTAAACCATGTTTACGTTGAGAACTAGTTTTTCAAAAAAATAATTGATTCATTGTGTCACTTACATGCGTTTTATTTAGCTTTACAACACATGTATCGTTCACAGCTGGTGCCTTTTTCCCGGGATGTCAGTGTCCGGTGTGTGTGTGACCTTACCTCGCGGGGGAACGCACTGAGAGTGTATAGTTGCCGAGTGATATTTCTTATTTAATTGTAAGTCGCATGCATATGGAACAGTCTTCGTAAAATATAGTTTCTCACAACAACTTGTACTTACATATTTTGTAAACGGCACTCGATTACGGTTTTTTCAATTGCATTGTTAAGTGCTACTCTAAATATAGTACTTAATAATTTATGCTCACGTCATTTTTTAAATAGCATAAAAACTTCTCTCCCCTGGACAAAACAAATCACCAGTGTTAAATCGAGACGTTTTCAAAACGGAAATGATCAGTACTGTGTGTGAAATATATTGGACGTGAAACAGTGACAGTGTTGTTGTTTTTTCCATAGTGAGCATTTTCTAATTATTCCAGTAATCTCTTCTGTTTACGAGTGCCGTCCCAGATGACTGTTTACACCACCGCAAAGTGATGGGAGGGAGGTCATATACTGGAAACACCTTGTCCGACCGTCTGTCCGTCTGTCTGTCTGTCCGTCTGTCCGTAGAGGCAATTCTTGTTCGGGCTATTTCTCATAACCCTTTCTTAGAATTTCGCGGAAGGTGCTAGGAAGTATAAATACCAAGTGGACATGCGCATACTATGATGACGTTCCGGTTCGATAATTTTCCACTGAGTTATGGCCCTTTTGTAGTTCTAATATCTGTCCGTAGACGCAATTCTTGTCCGGACTATTCCTCAATACTCTCCTTTTTAGAATTTCCGCGAAACTTGCTGGGAAGTATCAATATCAAAATGGACATGCACATAATTATCATGACGTTCCGGTTCGATATTTTCAACTGAGTTATGACCCTTTGTATTTCTAATATAATACGAATAATACGAAATCCTTGTCAGAGACTATTTCTCTAAAACTCCTTGTTAGAATTTATTGAAACTTGCTAGGAAGTATCAATATCAAGTGGAGATGTGCGTTGTATCATGACGACGTTTCGGTTCAATAATTTTCCACTGAGTTATGGCCGTTTGTATTTTTAATGCATTTCATACTTGGTAGTCAATAGAAAATTCTTGTTCGGGCTATTTCTCTAAAACCCTATGTTATAATTTCGTGAAACTTGCTACAGGGATTGTATGACATTCATTGATCCAGTTTGTGTGTTTCATTTACCGCGTTGAAGGTTTTGTACTCATCGACATTTTGGCCCATTTTATTAGGGATTTTCCGTAACTTTCATCATTATCTTGTCGTCGAGTTTTTTACCTCTTTTAACAGTCTGTAAGTTACTAATATTATTTCTTATGGATCTTTGTACGATTCTTTCGTATCTCTAATAAATACTAATTGGCCCTTATTTCGCTTTTCATAGAATGGTATTACTCTCCAAAATAAACAATTATGAGTATATTAGTTAAAACTCTGACAATAAATCTTTCACCGCTCTTTGGTTATACTCTGCGTCATCAATAACACATGTCACAATTCTTAGAACTAAACCATATGTACGCCTTACAAACCTTTAAAACTTCATTCGGCAACCTCGTTCATCATGTTCCTTCTAATAATATTACTAAGGATGTTAAAGGTGTAATTGTAATAATGGTTCAAAAGTTCCGTAACTCCTCTAGGATCACCTGTTTTGAGAAATACCATATAAAGTCTCCTTTCAGAAATCATTTAGTCATTCAAGACGCATGGTGTTTCCCTCTATTAATAAGTGCAATGGGCTAGAGGTGCAGTTGTTGCAATTATTTATCTTGCAAGTCCACCATTTAATCAGCTTTAATGGTAGATTGTTTTATGTATGTCTAGCTTCAAATGTTGATTGACGTACATCTCACGTCATTTATGTTCTGAACTTGACAAACTGGAGTCGATCCTTAAAAGTTCGATTTCGTGAACACAAATATAATGCAGTAATCCTCGCCCCGTACCCCCCAACCAAAACCTTACCCCATCGTTCAACGCTACGAGTCAGGTCCAAATTCTTAAGATAACTGTCAGCGATCGATATGACAATCTTGAGCTCAATAAAGCACCATTCAGCATCCACCCGCGGTCGATAACCCCACCCCCCGCTAGTCATCGATCAGACTTGTCGTGCCTAACGGATGCCAGCCCCCATATCCCGCCACCCATTCATGACGGCCAAATTTCTCACAAGCGGAAATAATTCTAAAGATCCTAACTATTGACATCATTTTGTCTATATTTTCTATTCGAAAGCGTAAATCTAGGTCTCATGGTCTTAGACGTAATGGTTAACATTAAACGTAAATCGCGTGTAATCATTTTTGTCGCTGATTTACATACTATTTTTAAACAGTCTGGAAAGCACTCTGTGCTTCCATAGTTCCAAGCTACACACAACATGTTCTCCGACCCCATATTGACAAGGAGTCTGATATCACGTCAGGCATTTCTAAAACTACTATATATTAATAAAGGTATTGATTTCATTGACATGCGTAGTATTTTTCGAGATACTCATGTAGTTGATTCTATCCCAAAATATTTCAAAAATTCCGAAGTCCTGTAATTTGTTAAAGTATAAAAAACCTATTAGAAATATTGTTTTCAACTACAACAAAATAGTTTCTGACCTTGATATAGTACATAATACTCCTAAGAAATGTGAATGCAACACATCATAATTTTACTATGCTCCAGCAGGTCATGTCATCACCGGTAATTTTGATATTGTTGATAAACATATTCGGCATTTGTTTTTCGAAAGGTCCTAAATATAGAGTACCTTCAACTATTGATTTAATGCCTGTCGTGCCCAGATCGCCCACTCCATTGAAGATTGTAGTATTAAATGGTGTCGTAGAGAAGCTGCGGACCCAAACTCGCTTTCTACTTGGAAAAAGTCAATTCTTAAAATTATTAGATACACGTATTAACTTTTATAATGCTAACCCCTCTTTACTTCCTCCAAGACCTAGGTTTTCCTTTCGTAATTTAAAATCGGGAATTCAGGAATTTCATAATAAGGAGTATGATAATGGACACTTGGAAACGCCGAGCACGACACATACATTTGTTTTAGTTCCTGCAGATAAAGCAGCTAATAATGTAATTATTGTTTGACGCCTACATTACGTCAATGTTTTATCTCTGGAACTCGGCAGCACCAATTCGTATACTCCAGTTAATTCTGCTGAGGATGATGTTTTTTCCGCACATATCACTCGGTGAACTACTTTCAAGGCTGGTGTAAACGATAAGCAAAATAAACTACCTACCATGTACTGGATTCCTAAATTACATAAAAATCCGTATACGGCTAGCTTTATTTCGAATTCTAGTGCCTGCACCACAACAAACATCTCCAAACTTTTAACTTCTTGTCTTACTGCCGTTAAAGATCACGTTAAACTATACTGTGATAAAACTTATGAAAACTCTGGGATTAATTTATTTTGGTCTATAAAAAATTCAGGAGACGTTCTTGATAACATTCTCAATAAAGGTCAAGTTTCATCAATAAGCACTTATGACTTCTCTACACTATAGACAACCTTACCACATGACTTTATTAAAAACAAGATAATTTCTCTTATTCAAAAAGTATTCGCTAGAGAAAATACTACATTTTTGGCATGTATTAATATTAAAGCGTTCTTTACTAACGGCAGTTTAGACAATTATACTATGTGGACTTGCTATGACGTTTGTGAAGAAGCACAAATCTTCCTATTAGATAATATTTTCGTCATGTATGGAACCACCGTTTATAGACAAATTGTTGGTATCCCTATGGGTACGAACTGTGCACCACTTGTCGCAGATTTGTTGTTATTTTGCTATGGAAGAGATTTCATGTTGAGTCTTTCACCAGATACCCAGGCAGATGTTATTGCAGCCTTTAATGACACCTCTTGTTATCTGGATGACATATTGAACATTGACAACCCTTTTTTCCAACTATGGTTAATAATATTTATCCCAAAGAGCTTAACAAAGCTAATATATCTGATAATAATGCTTCTTTTCTTGATTAAGATCTCTCAATTGAAAATGGTGAAATAATTAGCAAAATCTATGACAAGAGAGATGATTTTAGTTTTGACATTGTTAATTATCCCCACTTGGATGGGGATGTTCCCCGAGCAACTTCTTATGGGGTGTATGTATCTCAACTTATTCGTTTTTCCAAGAGCTTGTACTCGAGTTAAGGACTTTAATATTCGTAATATTTGTATAACTAAAAAGCTACTCAATCAGGGTTACCGTTACCATAAACTTCGCAAAACATTTGCAAAATTTTATTATCGTAACCCTGATCTTCTTTCGAAATATAAAAGTAATTTAAGGACTCTTCTGCGACAAGGACTATCACAACCTGACTTCTATGGTGATGTGATTTATAAACTTCGTAAGATTCTTGGTCATGATCACTTTCATACTATCTTTGTTAAACTTGTTAAAACGTTTATCAAAAGAGGTTATGACCCTATCATTTTGCAACGTACTGCATGCTTGGTGGTGGACCCTTTTACAGTTCGCCACTATGCTTTCCTCTTTAATTGTACGATGATCGGACAGACTTTGGACCCTATGATGACGCCTACCTAAAGCCCATTGGGACGGTGGCGTTTGATGTTTGTCCATGATCTTTCTTTTCATGCCCTTCATGTTTTATGTTGCTCTGGCTTCCGCCAAGTCATTGAGTTCATTCATTGTGACTTTCTAGGCTATTATTTGTTTGTATTATATTTACACGAGCATATTTGTGTTTTACCTATATTGCATATTTGATGCTGCCTTATTGGTTAGAGATTAGATCATGGCGGGCATTTCTTTATTTACACTGTCCCGTTTTAATGGGATGACATTAGGGTAAGTGTGAGGTTTGGTGCACCCTAGAACCGGTTTAAACCCCCCAGTGGCCTACTTTGTCACTGACCGTTCCAAGGCGGTAGCCCTATTGTCAACCCTTTTGTGTTTGTGATGTCGTCTGCATTTAACATTACTTTTGCCTTGTTTGTCTGTTTGCGTGTTTGTTTCTGTGTTTTGTGGTTGACTGTCCTCCTTGAATGCTACTTTCCCTGTCCGATCTTTTTATATTTCTTTGCTACAAAGCATTGATATCAAGTGGCAATGCGCATATTATCGTGATGTTCCGGTTCGATAATTTTTCACTGAGTTATTGCCCTTTGTATTTCTAATATATATATATAATACAAAATACTTGTCCGGGCTATTTCTCTAAAACTCCTTGTTAGAATATATTGAAACTGAGTTGTTTAAAGGCATTTCATACATGGTAGTCAAATAGAAAAGTCTTGTTCGGGCTATTTCTCTAAAACCCCATCTTGTAATTTCGTGAAACTTGCTACAAATGGAGATGCGCATATTGTCCTGACGTTCCGTTTAATAATTTTCCACTCAGTTATGGCCCTTTGTATTTTTAATGCACTTCATACTTGGTAGTCAAACAGAAAATTCTTGTCTGGGCTTTTTCTCTAAAATATATGTCTATGTATCTTATAGGAACAAAGTCTTGTATGTTTACCCACCCAACAACAAGTTGCCTCCGGCGACATTTCTAGTTTTATTTTGTTGAAATTTAAAAATTGTCAAATATCTGCGTTACTTCAGATTTGTTCTCTGGCAAGCGACTTTCCGTGGATCCAACTAAATGTTTAAAAATAGCACTGATCCGTGCCGTCATTTGATGTTAGTACATAGCTGTAATCGAATTTTGATTTTAACACATGTTATAGAAGATATTTGAGGACGTTGCTGAAACTTTGAATGAAATTTGCATTGCATTATAAAGTTGTCGAACATAATATACGTTACCTGATAGTTTTAGATCATTGTATAATTGTAAGAAAATACTTCTTTTTCTACCGTGCTCCTTGAAGACAATATTTCGTTTTTATAACAATCATACAATTAAAAAAAATAAAATTTGCCTCAGATATATTATTTAAGGCATGCTAATATTTTGTTGGGAGAGTCATTGCGACCATTTTAATTTATATTTTTTGGACTTTTTTCCTACAAACCCTTTAATTGGCTCTTGTAATTTTTCATCTAATTGTACTATATAAAATCAAATGTTTTAATATGTTATCTACTTAAAAAGCCTGTTGGTGGAACTGCAGGGGGGGCAAGAGCAAATTCTCCAGTGGCGGAGGCGGGGGAGTCGGAGAAGGCGGTGATGATGGTCGAAGAAAGCGGAACGTTGAACGCGCGGAACTGTAAGTATATTACGTTTAACATACAACATTTGCGTTGGTTAGACGATAATGAGTTGTTTTAATATATCCAAAGACAACATTGTCCGCAGTGTTCACGTTCGAAACTATTAAATAAATTCAAATAGATACTGAATATCACACTAATGGGATGCTCATCGGAGCACATATGTTACCCTGTATCATCATGTCACATATTATGACTCATGACAAATATTCAAAACATTGAATGTTGGCGCAGTAAAATGGATAATCATTTTTCGAGTTTTATCAAAGATAACATATGGAAATGAAAAGTTTAGAAAATTTTGACCGCGCATTGACATTTCCATTTAAAATAATGACCTGAGTTTATACGAACACCGGGAAACAATAATTGCTCTATCCATTAATAAATGTGTAAATTGTAGAAGCCCATTTAAGTCGGTGCTGGTTAAGGGCATTAGAAGCAATATAATACTAATTGGTATTCATGAACAGATTCAATCAAAAAAAATAAAAATAAAAAGATCGGACAGGGAAAGTAGCATTCAAGGAGGACAGTCAACCACAAAACACAGAAACAAACAGGCAAACAGACAAACAAGAAGGCAAAAGCAATAATAAATGCAAACGACATCACAAACACAAAAGGGTTGACAATAGGGCTACCGCCTTGGAACGGTCAGTGGCAAAGTAGGCCACTGGGGGTTTAAACCGGTTCTAGGGTGCACCAAACCTCACACTTACCCTACTGTCATCCCATTAAAACAGAACAGTGTAAATAAAGAAATCCCCGCCATGATTTAATCTCTTACCAATAAGGCAGCATCAATAGGCAATATAAGTAAAACACAAATATGCCCGTGTAAATATAATACAAAAAAACAATAGCCTAGAAAGCCACAATGAAGGTACTCAATGACTTGGCAGAAGCCAGAGCAGTAAGAGCATAAACCATTAAGGGCACGACAAGAAAGATCATAGACAAACATCAAACGCCACCGTCCCAATGGGCTTTAGGTAGGCGACATCATAGGGTCCACAGCCTGTCCGGTCATCGTACAATTAAAGAGGAAAGCATAGTGGCGAACTGTAAAAGGGTCCACCACCAAGAATGCAGTACGTTGCAAAATGATAGGGTCATAACCTCTTTTGATAAATTTTTTTACAAGTTTAACAAAGATGGTATCATGACCGAGAATCTTACGAAGTTTATAAATCACATCACCATAGAAGTCAGGTTGTGATAGTCCTTGTCGCAGAAGAGTCCTTAAATTATTTTTATATCTGGAAAGAAGATCAGGGTTACGATAATAACATTTTGCAAAGGTTTTAAGAAGTTTATGGTAACGGTAACCCTGATTGAGTAACTTTTTAGTTATACAAAGATTACGAATATTAAAGTCCTCAACTCCAGTACAAGCTCTAGAAAAACGAATAAGTTGAGACACATACACCCCATAAGAAGTTGCTCGGGGAACATCCCCATCCAAGTGGGGATAATTAACAATGTCAAAACTAAAATCATCTCTCTCGTCACAGGTGTCATTAAAGGCTTCAATTACATCTGCCTGGGTATCTGGTGAAAGACTCAACATGAAATCCCTTTCATAGCAAAATAAAAACAAATCGGCGACAAGTGGTGCACAGTTCGTACCCATAGGGATACCAACAATTTGTCTATACACGGTGGTTCCATACCTGACGAAAATATTTTCTAATAGGAAGATGAGTGCTTCACAAACTTCATAGCAAGTCCACATAGTATAATTGCCTAAACTGTCGTTAGTAAAAAACGCTTTTATATTATTACATGCCAAATATATAGTATTTGCTCTAGCAAATGTTTTTTGAATAAGAGAATTTAGCTGGTCTTTAATAAAGTGATGTGGTAAGGTTGTATATAGTGTAGAGAAGTCACAAGTGCTTATTGGTGAAACTTGACCTTTATTGAAAATGTTATCAAAAACGTCTCCTGAATTTTTTATAGACCAAAATAAACTCAAATTAAAACGAATTTGCTGTTTTAATTTGAGTAAATGGGTTCAACAATTTCGAAGAATTCTCTTCAACAATTTCGAAGAATTTCTCTCACAAATAATGTTTGATACATGATAATTTCCTTTACAGTGACCTTCACATATTAACATTGATATGGACACTTAACTTTCGCCATCGACTATAATTAAACACGCCCTTTTTTGAGGAAATATGAAGACGAAACGTCATAGGGGATTTTACATTTTGTATGACGATAACGAATATCGGAAAATTCTAAAATTTGAACACTTTAAAAGCAGATATTAGTTACTGAAATGATTTCAATATATTTTATTTTTTATTTTTTCAGATTCAAAAAACAATTAGCCGACAGTAAATAGCCAACAGTACCTGAAAACGCTCGAGAAAGTTAGCCGACTTTTGTATTGAAATAATACACAGACAATAGTTTATTTCAATGATGTAGGCGAATGGCCCATTATTAAAACTTAACACATAACAAAATATACAGTTATACAACTAAGTTACAAAGGTAAAATGACAAAGTTACACATGCTGAAGAGAAATTATAATAACTTTAATTCATACTGACATGTTTGTTAAGATACATTTATAAAACAAAATTGATCACAGTTTCTAACTATATTGAATAAGTGTTTTCAGAGTTTTGTTTTTGTTTTTCTTTGCTCTTAATTTCCGATTCGCTTTTGCCCATCCCCTAAATTGTATTCATTTCCGAACGTTTTTACAAGGGCGTGCAGCCCTGTGTGCCCGACAGAAGTAGAGCTGGTACATGTATGTACACTGCAAAGACGGTATGACTATGACACCATAAGGGAAAATAAAATACAAAGAGCTCTGGCAATGCAGGATGTTCTAATGGGCAAGATAAAGACGGTATGAATATGACACCATAGGGAAAGTAAAATACAGAGAACTGGCAACGTCGGTGTAAATATGACACCATAAAGAAAGGAAAATACAGAAAGCACTGGCAATGCAGGATGTTCTAATGGGAAAGATAAAGACGGTATGAATATGACACCATAGGAAAAATAAAATACAGAGCACTGACAAAGACGGTGTAAATATGACACCATAGGAAAAATAAAATACAGAGCACTGACAAAGACGTTGTAAATATGACACCATAGGGAAAGTAAAATACAGAGCACTGACAAATATAACACCATAAGGAAAGTAAAACACAGAGCACTGACAAAGACGGTGTAAATATGACACCATAGGAAAAATAAAATACAGAGCACTGACAAAGACGGTGTAAATATGACACCATAGGGAAAGTAAAATACAGAGCACTGACAAATATAACACCATAAGGAAAGTAAAATACAGAACACTGACAAAGACGGTGTAAATATGACACCATAGGGAAAGTAAAATACAGAGCACTGACAAATATAACACCATAAGGAAAGTAAAATACAGAACACTGACAAAGACGGTGTAAATATGACACCATAGGGAAAGTAAAATACAGAGCACTGACAAATATAACACCATAAGGAAAGTAAAATACAGAACACTGACAAAGACGGTATAAATATGACACCATAGGGCAAGTAAAATACAGAGCACTGACAAATATAACACCATAAGGAAAGTAAAATACAGAACACTGACAAAAACGGTATAAATATGACACCATAGGGAAAGTAAAATACAGAGCACTGACAAATATAACACCATAAGGAAAGTAAAACACAGAGCACTGACAAAGACGGTGTAAATATGACACCATAGGAAAAATAAAATACAGAGCACTGACAAAGACGGTGTAAATATGACACCATAGGGAAAGTAAAATACAGAGCGCTGACAAATATAACACCATAAGGAAAGTAAAATACAGAACACTGACAAAGACGGTGTAAATATGACACCATAGGGAATGTAAAACACAAAGCACTGACAAAGACGGTGTAAATATGACACCATAGGGAAATTGAAATACAGATCACTGACAAAGACAGTGTAAATATGACACCATAGGGAAAGTGAAACACAGAGAGCACTGGCAATGCAGGATGTTTCTGATGGGCAAGATAAAATTATTAATAATTTAACGTATATGTTATAACAAAAGGGGTAACCGTCTTGAAACGGTCAACAGTTATATACTATCGGAGTGCATAAATCGATTGCAGTAATCACATATTGTTTCTCTCTCTTTCTCTACCTCTCTTTCTGCCTATATCTATCCCTTTCTCTCCGTATGGCGTAATTATGCCAATGGGACTGAATATGCATCCACATTAAAGAAATATTTAAACAAAAAAGAAACTAATGGAGGAAATAAATGTGTTCTCGACAATAACTGGAGCACCAAAAGCTGTCAACCGTTGATGGCTTTGCCCAAATAGCCATGTGGGAAACCATCAAACTTCTCGTTCCCATATAGATTTACAAGAAAATTGTAAGATGATTCGTTTTGGCACTTTATTTATCGCACGATCATAACAGAAACAATAGTAGTTACTATAGAGAGGTCAGGAGGGAAACATACTGTCGATGGAAAAATTAAAAAAAAGTAGGCATAAACTTCGAACAGTAAATGCAGCTTTCACAGAACACAGTAAACCAAAACCCCGCAATAAAACAAACAGGAATGGCAATGCAAACAAAAGAAGGTATGTGACATCACAAACACAAAAGGGTTGACAAAAATAAAACTGGACAGTGTAAATAAAGAAATATAAGTAAAACACAAATATGCTCATGTTTAACATTATTTCATTATTATACATTATTTCCTTAGTTTGTAAGTAGGTCAGTAAAGTAACGAATGGATGTCTTTTATTCTGATAAATGTATACCACTGGACAACATTTCCATATAAATCTGGTTGTAATATACCACATTGCTGAACAGTTAGCAAGATATGTCAACATTATAAACACTATAAATGCAAAGGGTGATACAACATAAGAGAACTATTGTTTAGGGCGCATATTCGAGACAAATGTATTTCGGCTGTTGCAAATATGAAGACATTGTCCAGTAGTATACATTTGTAAGAATAAGAGTTTGCAATGCTTTTTTTAAAAAAATTGTTCAAAATAAAAGCAAGACAGACTAAGACAAAAATCTAACCAAACTGGGAATAATATGAGGAGTGCCGGAGTTAGTGTCTGGGTTTAAGATCTTTATAGTTTATGACTTTAATAAGCTAAACTATAAGTTTGATCTCAATGTGTTAGGTTTAACGGACGTTATGTGAGGGAATACATACTCCTACATTATTGGGGCAGTAAAATATTTTTCTAACAACCGTTAAAAAAGATATGCTTTACAAGTTATCAATTGAAATAGTCCTGTTCTTGTGATATCTTCTTTTGATTTGTGTTAAAACATGTCAAAACATTTTAACTCATGCATGCTCCTTTAATAATCGGTAATTCGTCAGAGAATAAGTCATTTTGGTTTTTATTCCATCATAATCCATAATGTATTAAGAAAGTTATTATTTTACAAGTTGTGTATATTTGCTCAAATTGCCGATAATCACCAGGACGGGCCTAAGTAAATGAATCAGATTGTTTCATAAGATTTCAGCTAATGCCATGTCTCTGTTGGATTTCTCGGACATTCCGAAAGACACAAAATCTACAAGCATAGCAGGTACACGTGTAAAGTAGTATATATTGAAGTGTAGACTGCTGTATGATGACACACACTCGTAGAACTGTTGATCAAGCAGTGTTGACCTCGACATACCGCAGTTTGGTTGTCTACTGTTTATTTTATTTTTAGTGGGTATTTTTCTAGACGTTTGGAGCAAGGGTTTTAATTTGCCTCTTTATAAGAATAAAGGCGATGTCAATGACCCAGATAATTAGAGGGATATAACTATCCTTAGATGTGTTGACAAATTGTTCACATCGGTTCTTAAACAGCGTTTAAATTTATAGAGTCAAATGATCTGTGATGTGAAGAAAAGGCTGGTTTTAGGAAAGTGTACACCACTTTTATACGCACTTGATACTATTTATGCTCGGAAGATGCTTATCGATTTTTATATTGCTAAATGTAAGAAATTATATAGTTGTTTTCATAGATTTCAGTTAGGCGTTCAACTTTATTAATATATCGGCTTCATGGAAGAAATTGCTATGAAACATAGATGGTAAAATTATTAAAATATTTAAAACATTTATGATAAAGCAAAATCTTGTGTTAAATCAGGTATAGAGATTTCTTTGCAAGTCCGTCTGATGTAAGGCAGGGTTAATATTTTCGCCAGTTTTATTCTTTCTCTTATATTGATCTTGTACATTTCATGTCCCAACATTTCAACGGGCCAGATATTTTGTTTGATACTATTCGTGATGTATTAAGCGATAACAATGTTGAGGTTTTTGTCTCAAGCTTTATTCTGATTTTTTTTGCGGATGATGCTGTTGTTTTGGCTGAAAGTGTAGATGATTCCCAATAAGCATTAAATACTATATCTGTTGAAAACAAAACTGAAAAGGGAATCTCCTGGAAGCAACAAACACAAACAAGCGATACAAGTAGCAGACTCGGTTTCATTGGGGTTTAAACGTGCATTCAGCGAAAACTAAAACTGTTATACTTTATAAAAGCCTGAGAGGCTTGACCGATGCCCCAAGTTTTATATTGACGATAGGGTTTCGGAAGTTATTGGCTATTTTGGTCAAACTAAGGAAGGATTAGTAGACCAAGTATTATTTAATTAATAAAGCCCGAAAATTGCTTTTACCACATGCAACTACATTTGTTTGATTTTATGGTTGTACTTTGGTATGGTTCAAAGGTTTAGGGTGTAGAATATATAGATATAAAAATCGAACAGGAAAAGCAGCATTCAAGGACAACAGTCAACCACAAACAAACACAGAAACAAAGAACAAATTTAAAGATGAATAAAAGGCCAAATAAGATACCACAAACACAAAAGCGTTGACAATAGGGATACCGCCTTGGAACGGTCAGTGGCAAAAGAGGGCTGCTGTGGGATTAAACCAGGTTCTAGGGTGCACCAAACCTCACACTTACCCTACTGTCAACCCAATAAAATGGGACAGTGTAAATAAAGAAATCCCCGCCATGAACTATTCTCTAACCAACAAGACAGCATTAATAGGCAATATAAGTAAAACACAAACATGCTCGTGTATATATAAATACAAAAAACTATAGCCTAGAGAGCCACAAAGAATGTACTCAATGACTTGGCAGAAGCCAGAGCAACAAGAAATTAAACCATTAAGAGGCACGACGAGACAAGACTGCAGACAAACATCAAACGTCACCGTCCTTTTGGGCTTTAGGTAAACGTCATCATAGGATCCACAGCCTGTCCGGTTATCGCACAACTAAAGAGGAAAGCATAGTGGCGAACTATAAATGGGTCAACCACCAAGCATGCAGTGCGTTGCAAAATGATAAGGTCATAACCTCTTTTGATAAACCTTTTAACAAGTTTAACAAAGATAGTATGAAGGTGATCATGACCAAGAATCTAACGAAGTTTGTAAATCACGTCACCATAGAAGTCAGGTTGTGATAGTCCTTGTCGCAGAAAAGTTCTTAAATTACTTTTATATTTGGAAAGAAGATCAGGGTTACGATAATACAATTTGCAAAGGTTTTACGAAGTTTATGGTAACAGTAACCCTGATGGGGTAGCTTTTTAGATTACGAATATTAAAGTCCTCAACTCGAGTAACAGCTCTAGAAAAACAAATAAGACCCCATAAGAAGTTGCTCGGGGAACATTAACAATATCAACATTAAAATCATCTCCCTTGTCGTATATTTTATTTCACCATTTTCAATGGAGAGATGTAAATCAAGAAAAGAAGCATTAGATTCAGAAATATTAACTTTGTAAAGTTGAAGTTCTTTAAGATATATATTATTAACCATAGTAGAAAAGAAAGGGTTGTCAATGTTTAATATGTCATCCAGATACCGAGAGGTGTCAGTAAAGACCTCAATAACATTTTCCTGGGTATCTGGTGAAAGTCTGGTGAAAGACTCAACATGAAATCCCTTTCATAGCAATATAAAACAAATCGGCGACAAGGGGTGCACAGTTCGTACGCATAGGACACCAACAATTTGTGTCTAAACGGTCGTTCCATACCTGACGAAAATATTATCTAATAGGAAGACGAGTGCTTCTCAAACTTCTTGGCAAGTCCACCTAATGTAATTGTCTAAACTGCCGTTAGTAAAAAACGCTTTAAAATTATTACAGGTCAAAAATGTAGTATTTTTCCTAGCGAATGTTTTTTTTAATAAGAGCAATAAGCTGGTCTTTGATAAGTTGATGTCGTAAGGTTGTATATAGTGTAGAGAAGTAATAAGTGCTAATAGATAAAACTTGAAGTTTATTGCAAATTTTATCAAGAACGTCTCTTGAAATTTTAATAGACCTAAAACAAATTAATCCCAGAGTTTTCATAAGTTTAACGTGATTTTTAACGGCAGTAAGACAAGAAGTTAAAAGTTTGAGATGTGTGTGGTGTTGCAGACACTAGAATTCGAAATAAAGCGGGCCTTATACGGATTTGTATGTAATTTTGGAATCCAGTACATAGTTGGCAGTTTGTTCTGCTTTTCGTCTACACCAGCATTGAAAGTAGTGCACCGAGTGATATGTGTGGAAACAACATCATCCTCAGTAGAATGAACTGCAGTATACGAATTAGTGCTACCGAGTTCCAGAGATAAAACATTGACGTAATGTAGGCGTCAAACAATAATTACATTATAAGCTGCTTTATCAACATGGACTAACACAAATTTATTATGAAATTCTTGAATTCCTGATTTTAAATTGCGAAAGGAAAACCTAGGTCTCGGACGAAGTAATGAGTGGTTATCATTATAAAAGTTAATACGCGATCTATAATTTTAAAAATTGACTTTTTCCAAGTAGAAAGAAAGTTTTTTATAAACAAGAGGGCGAAATAGCCCTAAATTGCTCACCTGATAATCTTTGAAAAGATAAAACAAGAGGCCCAGGGGCATCAAAGAGAGAATATGGGTGAAAGGGTTTGACATGGATCAACTATGTAAAACATGTGAACCATGTGGCCAGGCTATTTATGACCTCAGGGTCATCATTTGAACAAACTTGGTTCAGAACCATGATGCAATTCTACATGCAAAATATCAAAGCTGTCTTAATTGGAGTATTTGAGAAGAAGAATGTTGAGGTTTTCTCAGTAAAACATGTGACCCCTAATGCTGGCCATTAATCAGCCAAGCGACATCATTTGAACAAACTTGGTAGAGGATCATAAGGCAATTCCACATGCAAAACATCAGAGCTCTAAGTATTATAGCTTCGGATAGAAGACTTTTCCCTATATATATTACTCTATGTACCACCGAGGCTAGGCCATTTCTAACCCCAGGGTTATCATTACAGAATAGGCATTTCTCTATATGTCTTTGCTCTTGTTATTTCAGACAAGAAGATTTGTTTTTAAGTTTTTCCGTATATAAGTCTAAGAACAACTGTGTCCCACTCCCCACACCACACACAAATACCACACCACTACCGGCGAGACCAGATTTGACCCCAGGGTCACCATTTGAACAAACCTGGTTGAAGATCATAAGCTTACAGTAAATAAAAAATAAAAACATTTTAAACATCTGGCTCATGTAGATTCAGAGAAAAATATTTTTAAAGTTTTTCCCGATATAAAATCTATATAAAACGTGTGATCCCTGGTTCGGGGCCTAATTTGACCCAGGAACACCATTGAAACAACCTTGGTAGCGGACCATAAGCTGATGTTAAATGCAAACTATTAAACCTCTGGCTGTTGTAGTGAAGAATATTGTTTAAGCTTTTCCCTATATAAGTCTATGTAAAACATGCGACTGCTGTGGCGGGGCCAAATTTGACCCCAGGGTCACCACTTGAACTAACTTGATAGAGGACAATAAGCTGATGGTTAATGCAAAGTAATACATTTCTGGCTTTTGTAGTTTCAGAGAAGAAGATTGTTTTTAAGGTTTCGATATGTAAGTCTATGTAAAATATGTGACCTCTGGGACGGGGCCAAATTTGATCCCAGGGCACCATTCAAACACACTTGGTAAAGGACCATAAGCTGATGGTTAATACAAAGTAATAAACCTCTTGCTCTTGTAGTTTCATAGGAGAAGCTGTTTTAAGTTTTTCTCAATTTAAGTCTATGTAAAACATGTGAGGCTGGAGCGGGGCCAAATTTTACCCATGGTCACCATTCGAACAAACTTGGTAGAGAATCACAAGTTGATTGTATGTGCAAAATATTAAAGCTCTGCCTCTTATATTTTCAGAGAATTTTTTTTTTTTAAATTGTCCCTATATAAAAATAAGTAGAAAAGTCGAACAGGAAATGCAGCTTTCACCGAACACAGTAAACCCAAAAACACGCAAAAGGACAAACATGAATGACAATGTTAACAAAGAATAAAGGAATATGACGTAACAAACACAAGAAGTGTTGACAATAGGGCTACCGTCTTTGAACGGTCAGTGGCAAAAAAGGTTGGTTGGGGTTTATACCAGGTTCTAGGGTTCACCAAACCTCACACTTACCCTACTGTTATCCCACTAAAACGGGACACTGTAAATAAACTAATACCCGCCATGAGGTATTCTCTAACCAACAAGGCAGCATTAATAGGCAGTATAAGTAAAACACAAAGATGCTCGTGTATATATAAATACCAAAATAACAATTGCCTAGAAAGCCGTAAAGAATGTACATAAAGAGTTGGCAGAAGCCAGAGCATTAAGAGATTAAACCATTGAGGGAACTGCAAGACAACATTGCAGACAAAAAATCAAACTTGACCGTCCTTTTGGGCTTTAGGTAGACGTCATCATAGGGTCCACAGTCTATGTTAAACATCTGACCTCACAAGCACTAACATGGTTGACAATAGGGCTTCGCCTGAAAAGACAAGATTGCAGACAAACATCAAACGTCACCGTCCTTTTGGGCTTTAGGTAAACGTCATCATAGGGTTCACAGCTTGTCCGGTCATCGCACAATTAAAGAGGACAGAATAGTGGCGAACTGTAAATGGGTCCACCACCAAGCATGCAGTGCGTTGCAAAATAATAGGGTCATAAGCTGTGTTTATGACGTCATATGCCTTTAACATTGCTATTCATGTTTGCCGTTTTGCGTGTTTTGGGGTTTACTGTGTTCTGTGAAAGCTGCGTTTCCTGTTCGACTTTTATACTTACTTTTGCTACATAGAATGGCATACTGTGTTCATAAAAACAACACAATTAAATCTCCATTGTTACAATTTGTTGAAAAGCCACACAACAAAATTAGGATATCTAATTACTGGTTTGAACAGTGTCGCAAGATGACCCTAGTGGTTGGGGCTAACTCAAAAAAGAATCAATGACAGTGAATGCATACGTTATATGTTGATTCTAGTGTCGAATCACCTAAAGGGCTTACACACTCTAAAGGCTTAGCTCCACTCCGGGACGCTTATATCCAAATGATGGCTTAGGCTGTAATAATACATACGTTTTAGATGGTTCATAAACACACCAATCTTATATAATTATCATTACACCAACAAATCATTATCTAATAAATATATACAAGCCACTATCTAATTATGATGAGTAGCAATGGATGTTTTTTCTACAACGCCATGTATACGCGCCGAACATTTATACTAGTCACTCATCTCATTGTTAACTAATGCACTTAATATACAATGTTATCAATTCAATCGTGTATTACAATCACTTTGTTATACGCCAACGTTAACCAAAAAATCATTATCTAATAAATATATACAAACCACTCTCTAATTATGATGAGTAGCAATGGATGTATATTCTACAACGCCATGTATACGCGCCGAACATTTATACTAGTCACTCATCTCATTGTTAACTAATGCACCTAATATACAATGTTATCAATTCAATCGTGTATTACAATCACTCAGTTATACGCCAACGTTAACTAATGTACCTATTATACAACGTTATCAAATTAACATTGTTTTACAATTAATGATCAATTACAATAATTACATCTAATAAAGTAACTTCAAAATCATATGCTAGTCTCAAGTTAATGTTTGCGAAACATAAAAGCTAACCAGATGTCGTAACCGCCAACCACGATGGGCGCGCGCCGCCCACTGAATACAAATGTACGATAAAAGTTCATCAAATAAATACTGACCACATATTGCCTGTGAATTTCGGCGTCAAACTTCTGCTCCAAACAAAGCAACTATCAAGCAATCACGGCCAAAACTAGAAGACAATGGATTTTATAGCAAACGTTACGCCCAAACCATTATTTCCCCCGTTCAGTCCGTGACACACGTGACAACATGCGCAGTATTACAATCTACACGAACAGTAGGAACGCCACGGACCTATAGCATATCAGTTCTGTTCGCATTTTAATTCAGCGAACATGGACTATTTCTTTGTATTTTACGGACTATTTTACGAATTTTCAATTAAAATAGACGCCATTTTATTACACCCGAAATTGGGCGCGCTACGTCGGCGAGCACTACGGGTACCTATGTAGTCTAACAACACGCGTACAGTGTTTCATACCGTAGATTATGTAAACACTAATACCTTACCGGACGAAATAACGTCCCATTATGTGTCAACACGATGCAGTGTTGGTGACTGACAGGTCACCGTGACATAACTTGACACGTGAAATTGACATGTTGTTGCAAGTTGGATTTGGGATTATTGTCTGCTGCTGGAGGTCCATGATCAAGGAATTTGTTTTGTCTTTAAAATGTGTTTGTTAATAAACAGTACACACCCCTTTTAGATCGTGCATATTTAGACATTGGCCAAATACAGTGCCTAAAAAAGTAGTGTATAGTGTATAATAGAAAGTTCATAATCACTATAAGTGTTTTTCGTGTACTCCGATCTCTCCAGTAACTGGATGTACTGTAAACTGTAGAACGTTTCGTGGAATAAAACAATTGCTAGTAGAAATGCTATCAATGTCCCCCGCACCCCGCCCCCACCCAAGTACGGTAGATGGGGGTGTGGGGATAGATGGAGCTTGCATACCGAAAACAAGGAGGGGATAAGAAAACTAGAAACCCCCTCCACCCCCACCCCTCAGATGCATGAATGTAAATAGTTAGCGTTGTCTCTATATCGTTATGTTATCCCCATTTTCCCGCACATTCGTGAATACATAACCCGATACAACTACCATTGAAACAATGTAATCTGCCATAGACATTTGACTGAAATCGGTCAGATTCATATTTATGTACAGTAAAGTTTTGAGGCAAGGAAGTGATTTTGAATTTACATTTATTTACATTCTGTTGCGAAAAAAACAACGCAATTTCGAGAAAGTACATTTCACTTAAAAGCCTTTAAGGCGGTGTAGCTACTACGCTTGCCTCCAGTGTGTCTCAGAAGAAATGACTATTCCATGGGCTGAAAATATGCTGTGAAAGTGGAACAATTTTTTTAATGGATCTCCAGTTGGGCTACATTATGTTTTACATGTATAATGAATGATGAGAGATGTTTTTATTACATTAACCGTGTTATTGAGCACAAGTACTGTAGTATTCATGCTTTATTCAATTTAGTTATTTTATCTTTTCTTTTTTAAATATGTTAAATTATGTATAACAAAGGATAAACTATGTCTGTTTGATCATTGACTTTGGATTGATGTTGTTTTGAGAGAGGTCTCAAATGTGAATCGTGCCCTTGAGCAGCTCTAAGTGAATTGATACTGACGACTTCAGAATGTCAAGCCGTATTAAATGTCATTGGATCATATGGAGGTAAGAGCCTTTTTAAAAATTGTTTGCACTTGTTTAGTTCTTTAAATGGAGCTTGTGTTATGCTTGCACGGTGCTGTTCAAAGTTAGAGTAAAAAAAGATTCAGTGATAGTGCAGCGTGATTGTAAACTACATGTACTAGGTACATGCGAAAACAAGTTGTGTTAAAGGGACACTAGGCAGTTTTTATTTGTTTAAAACTTCTGGAGTTTGGTTAATTTTTCTGCATAGTTTGCATTTGTGCATCATTAATATTATTTACTAGAATAGTTCAGAAGAAATTGTTTTACACATTACTTACTGTTGATAATAGTGCACCTATAATAATTTATTTAACTTTTAATGCAAGCAGGTTTAAATTTAACATGTTACCAGGTTAACAAATGGAGATGCTAATGTTAAAGCTTGATAAATACTTCAAGATTGCCGTGTGTCCCTTTAACATCATCTAATTGGTCTATGTGATGGGTCCTCAATTTATTAAAGGGACACAGAGCAAATTTCCAATCTTGTGTCTGTTTTACACATTTTCACATCAGAACAGACCACACATCTACAAAAGTGTCTTCTCAACTGCCCTATTTAATCATGCTTTATTTCTAAAACTAGCGGCATCACCAGGTTTTGAGAGAGAAAATAAATAGTTGTGTATTAATGTTTTCTCCCCATGTAAAATGACCTTACTAAGTCTTTAAAGTAAAATTTCCTATGAACAAAACGTGTAAAATTTAACAATTTTAGATTTTTGGCCAGACTTGTATTTTATTCCCCTTCTAGTAAAAATGGCTTATAGAACATTGCACCCTCTGTCAGATTTAACTTTCCTTATAATAGATTCTTGCTGTACTGTTGGGTGAAACATACATTAAAATGGTTCTATAATCATGTCAGTTCAATCATATACTCGTATGATACACAATATAATATGTATTGACCCTTTATTTGATGTGCCATTTACTCAGTTTTGGTCAAGGGACGTTTAAAGCATATCGGCTTTGAATCCAGTGAACTTGGATTCCATTCTTACTGGCGCCACTGGGTTACTTCGATGTGTCCTGCTAGCCTCGTTCGTCTGATGGGAACGTAAACCGGGTGGTCCTGTGTATCGAAGTCTGTCCTCCCTCCAAGCACGTTAATGAACCATAGGTATCTAATCGGTAGTAAGCGTAGGGCAGGGTTCCTGGATGCCTATGTATCTTTCCTCCTCTCTTTCGGGCGGTTCGAAATAACCTAAACAACGTGTTGATGAGGCGTTAAACAATAATTAAATTTTGAACTGTCCCATTCCCCTAAACATGCCATAGATCCCTCTCGCAACACCTGATTCAAATTGAATACTCTGCTCGACTTATATTAACTTTTTATTCTATGTCTTTCTTTTCTTTCAGTCTGCACGTCATGTGGAAGAAGATTCCATGTACACCGCTGGCCAGATTCAATGCTGAAGTTTATGTTCGCTCAATTATTTGCCTAATAAAGTATACATATGAACTAAAATATTGTCTTTATAATTATGTCTTCCACCACAAAGTGGTAGGTGAGACAGATTAGATTTGGCCTTTCCGTTCGTCTGTCACAAATCTTGTCTGCGTTACTTGTTGGATTTTGACGAAACTTTGTACAAACTCTTTATTACTTTCTCTGAAGCTAATTTCATAAAACTTCATAATATGAATGCCTTTGGTGAAATGATAATCCCTGTTTATTTTGAAGTTAGTAGTTGAAAGGTCCGTTACCATGACCGGAAAATGAAAAGTATTGCCCACACACTTTTTCCTCTTTCATGAAACTTCATTGTTGGACAGTGGAAAGAGGATGATCGTTCGATTTTTAGGTAAAAGGTCAAGTTTCCTGCAGACATCCACTATCCAATGATAAGCATATGTTACAACACACATGTTATAATATTAATAGTATAATATATGAATATTTTCTTGCACAATGTTGAATCCAGTAAAACAAGTGGTTTTGTTCACCGATACTGTCGCCTGTGAAGCAAACCACTTGTTGTTAAATTACAGGATTTAACAGTGTGTAAGACATATTCCGATCATCCAATTTTTTTTTAAATCATAAATTAAAAAATATATATATTAAAACAAACAAAACATGCTATTTGATGAAAACAGACGTATTCAAATTTTCAAAATAGCAATATTCGCAGAATATAGTAGATTTCAACTGCTGAAAACAAACATGTATTTTTTTTCCAAGAAATAATACTTCTATGAATATAGTATATATGTTCAGGGAGATGTTTAATATGTCTGTTTTCAAATACTACAAATCTTAACGCACCGCACATGTATATTCAGTATTTACTTTCAATATAGTAGTGAGTATGACTGCGTTCTGGGACCATATAAATATAAAAGAATAATATATATAAATATTTTATATATATATATATAACTATATATGCCCTATACATATAAACGACCTTTTTGGATTCACGCGTACAGTGTTTCTCAACACCACAAATCTGGCAAGTGCTCCATTGACACAATGTCATGTCCACGTTTATGTTATGAAATCTTCGAGTCTACACATAATCATGTTTGTTACCGACAGAAGCATGTATGTTACTCGTCAGTCATTTATTTACTTGGTTAAAGGGACACATGCCAATCTTGCTTTCTTTAAAATTCGAGTCGCCCCCTCAGTTTTAAACGAACAGTTAAAAGAATATTCTTCTTTCTGCCTGTTAAACTTATATTAGTTTATCGCTTTTTCTGATTTCGAAAATTAACTCTGCAACGTATGTTGACGCCATCATGATTTCATTTTCCGATATACCGTTGCAACATTGTTTGTTAAAATAAATTGGCCACTCTGACATAAACCCAAAGCATGTGTACATAAAAAATCTAGTGTAAAATACATGCACACATACATTTTAAATATATGTGTTTACATAACGAAATTATTTAATTGTTTCTGTAGCCGGTCGTCTTTCCTTAATGAATATGAATGTTGCCGTCTTTGGGTCGGACGGTCCTGTTACTTAATAAGTACTTGTCTCCGTTTATTGAAATTCTACATATATACAGAGGAGAGATGTATCTATATGATTTTGTTATTATGCTCGCTTCTAAAATGACGAAATAAATCGATTTGAATAAAAGGCGCATTCTCAGCAATACACAACGTATTGTGTGTACGGGTTGGAGGGGGGAAACCCACGGGGTTGGAGGGATACTACCATAATGTTGCTCTCATAAATACTGTTAACATACTACATCAATAATATAACAACTACTGAACAATGCTGAAATCGATTTATCTTTATAAATGAATTCATAATTCCACAATTTTATTCCGTGCGAAGATCGATTTGGAACGTCGATTCGGCGTATTTAAACGAATACGGTGTACTTTGTTAATTTTCGGGGGAAAAAAGTACTTGCCTCCGATTTTTTTTTATATTTTACATATCTACAGAGGAAAGATGTATTTACGCGTACATGCTTTTGTTTTTTTCTCTCGCTTCTAAAATGATGAAATAAATTAAATTTGATTAAATCTGGGCATTTGCAGCCTAATCAATACGGTAAGGAGGGTGGTGGGGGTGGAATGAGGGGCGGGGCTGCAGGGATACTACCGTAATGGTGTCCTTGAGAAAAACGGTGAACATTCTACTCTAATAATTTATTAAATACAGAACAATGTTGAAATCAATATATCTTTTAAAAAGGATTTCACAATTTCATGGTTTTATATCCCGCGTGTACATTAACTTCGAAAGGCGATTGTTCATATTTTAGCGAACACGGTGTACTTTGTTAATTTTGGGGGAAAAAAAATACTTTTTTCTGATTGACTTTAAATTTTGGGTTTTAATAGTAGACATGTCAATGAACACTTTCGTGAAAAAAAATTCATTCTCGCTGTTAAAACTTAATTTTTTTGCATTTTTTTCGGATTCAGAAAATTAGCACTGCAACATATATTTTCACAATCCTCATTTCCTTTCCCGACGTACCGTTACAATTTTGTTTGTTAAAACCTATTCTGAGCACTCCGGCATAAAACAAAAGCATGTATAGATCAGAAATTTAATCTGGAATGCATGGATACATACATTTGAAATATATGTATTGAAATAATGGAATTATTTCATTTATTGTGTACCCGGTCGCGTCTGTAAATGTATATGCATTATGCTGTCTTTGAGTCCGTGGGTCATGTTAGTTAATTTTGGGGGAAAAAAAGTACTTGTCTCCGATTTCATTAAAAATTTGCATATGGACAGAGGAAAGATTTATCTACGCGTACATGCAATTTGTTTTTATTTTCGCTTCTAAAATGACGAAATAAATCGATTTTGATTTAAAAGCGCATTTTTGGCAATTTAAACCTTAAAACAACCTAAATTCATCCCTTTGAAAAATACCTTTAACTATTAATGGGAATTACACGAAGTGTACACCAATTCTGTTCGACCAATGTAGTTTGTGAATATTATTACTTTAACAACGATCTGTGATGGTGTTTTGTTTTAATCACAGTTTATAAATAAGAGGTGAAGAAATCTGACCAGTGACAATTTTCCCGATAATGTCATTTTGTTATCGATTTTATCACGTGACCTTGTTTGATAAATATTCCTACGCCATAGGGCTGGCGTTCCTATTGGAAAGGACCCTTATACAACTTTGCTCTTTAAAGAGATAGACCTATACTTTTACATGCATTAGCACAAAACTAAACTTATTAAACGGCCCTTCCGGACGCCCTCTGGGGGCCACTTACATATGACACGCTTTTTCCGGGTTACCTGAATATATCATGGACATTGTGAATTGGTTTCAACTGAACAATGGATTAGGGTGTAACTAACAGGTGCTTATAAGTGCTATGTACGACCAATGTACACCCATATATCGGAGGCATCCGTTCTGAGGATAAACTCCTTGTCAAGTTCAGGTAATTTTAGTATTGGGGTTTTGACCAGACTCCCCTTTAAGCTAAAACTCGCTCCAGGCTTTCCCCCCAAGTTATACTATTGGATTGACCGTTCTTTGTCAAGTCTGACAAAGGTGCAGCTATAGCCGAAACGTTTGGGATGAATTTCCTGTAAAATCCCGCCAACCCTAAAAATGACCTAACTTGTTTCTTTGTCTCGGGTCTTGGTGCTTCCTGAATTGCCTTAACCTTATCGGGGTTGGTTTCAATTTCTGGTCTCTCCCGACAACATGACCCAGACACTCTATATCTGCGTAACCTATGTGACAATTGCTAGGTTTTGCAGTCGGTTTAAACCGGCGTAGCCGTTCCAACAGATTACTGCCTTCCTCACTATCCTCAATAACTGCAACATTAACCACATTTAATACCCCTTGTTGCATATTATCGGTTCTACTGATATACTCTTTCAGCATATTCGCATGGAAGGTCTTTAACTTTCCGTTTATCTCGATACGATAATCCATAATGTTCACTATCCCTCTTACGTAAAACGGACATTTCCATTGTAATAACATTGTAATAACAGTTTGTTATTGTCGGTCGGTAGTAACAGTAACACCCGGTCATCTATCTTAAATTTCATAGCTCTAGCTTTCTGGTCATAGTACCGTTTGTACTTGGTAATTGCCTTAACTAACTGACTTTGAGCTATCTTACAAGTCTCCTCTAGTTTCTCCTTCAGATCTAAAACATACTGATATGTAGTCTTAACCTCATCACTAACTACTTCACCTGCCCACATCTCTCTAAGAATCTTCATGGGACCTCTAACTGATCTACTGTACAATAACTCAAAAGGAGAAAATCCTAAACTCTCTTGTGGAACCTTTCTAAATGCAAACAGTAAAGCATGAGATACTTGTCCAAATCTTTGGGTCTCTCTGTACACATACGCCGTAACATTTGCTTTACCGTCCCGTTAAATCGTTCGACTAACCCGTTACACATAGGGTGATACGGTGTTGTCGTGATTTGACGCAAATACAATAACCTGCTAACTTCAGCCATACGTTCTGACGTAAACTGTGACCCACAATCAGTTAGCATTTCCTCTGGTACACCTAGCCTACTGAACATATCAACTAATGCCTCAGCTACTCTCTCCGTTTCAATTGAGGGCAATGCTACTGCCTCCGGATACCTAGTTGCATAGTCTACCATGGTTAAAATGTACCTATTTTTCCTATCCACACTCGAAACATTGGTCCAACTATGTCTACGGCTACCCGCTTAAATGGTGTATCTATCAGTGGCATCTGACCTAAATGTATTTTGGTCACTCGACATTTTGGTACTGTCCTTTGGCATACATCGCAGGACCTATAATACCTAGTTACATCTCCACTAACGCCTGGCCAATAAAATTCTGCCAATACTCTATTCTTTACGCCTAAATGACCTCCCATGATCGACTCATGAGCTACCTTAATCACTGTCGTTCTAAACTGGGTAGGTACCACTAATTGGTGAAACTGTCTACCACCACTATCTTCAAATTCTCTGTACAATAACCTATTCTTATGTACAAACTTAGAACTACCGGACCCTTTACACTTCTTCACTACACCATCCTTGGCTTTCACTTTACAAGGATCTGACGACTCTTCTCGAGTTTGTGCTTCTATAAACTCCGCTTTGGATATGTCACCTACGGCTGCAGGAACCTTTAATTTTCTATAAGCCTGAGCTTGTTTCTGAACCTGCGCTCTAGTCTCTACTGCATTACTTATGCTACTCCTAAAATCGGACACTACTGTGATTGTTTATCCTACATGTGGTTCGTGATATAGTGACATATTCTACAGATGGTTCATTGTACTGTGACTTATATCCTACACCAGGTTCGGGATACTGTGACTTATCTCCTACACCTGGTTCATGATACAGTGACTTTTATCCTTTACCTGGTTCATGATACTGTGAATTTTATTCTTCACCTGGTTCGTGATACTGTGACTTATCTCCTACACCTGGTCCATGGTACTGTGACTTTTATCCTTCCTACACCTGCTTTATGATGCTGTGTCTTTACATACATATGGTTCATGGTAATGTGACTTGTATCCTACACTTGGTTCGTGATACTGTGACATATCCTACACCTGGGTCGTGATACTGTGACTTTTTATCCTACACCTGGTTCATGATACTGTGACTTATATCTCCTACACCTGGATCCAGATACTGTGACTGTTGTCCTACACCTGGTGCGTGATACTGTGACTTTTATCCTACATCTGGTTCATGATACTTGGACTTATATCTCCTACACCTGGTTCAGATACTGTGACAGTTATCCTGCTCCTGGTTCGTGATACTGTGACTTTTGACCAGTATAATTAGGGACTGTAAGTTGGCTTATCATACGCATGGTTCATGGTCATGTGAATTGTACATATTGAACATTGACAACCCTTTCTTTCCAACTATGGTTAATAATATTTATCCTAAAGAACTTCAGCTTAACAAAGCTAATATATCTGATAATAACTAGCAAAATCTATGACAAGAGAGATGATTTTAATTTTGACATTGTTATTTTTCCCCACTTGGATGGGGATGTTCCCCGAGCAACTTCTTATTGGGTGTATGTGTCTCAACTTATTCGTTTTTCTAGAGCTTGTACTCGAGTTGAGGACTTTAATATTTGTAATCTTTGTATAACTAAAAAGTTACTCAGTCAAGGTTACCGTTACCATAAACTTCGTAAAACCTTTGCAAAATTGTATTATCGTAACCCTGATCTTCTTTCCAAATATAAAAGTAATTTAAGGACACTTCTGCGACAAGGACTATCACAACCTGACTTCTATGGTGATGTGATTTATAAACTTCGTAAGATTCTTGGTCATGATCACTTTCATACTATCTTTGTTAAACTTGTTAAAACGTTTATCAAAAGAGGTTATGACCCTATCATTTTGCAACGTACTGCATGCTTGGTGTTGGACCCTTTTACAGTTCGCCACTATGCTTTCCTCTTTAATTGTACGAAGACCGGACCGGCTGTGGACCCTATGATGACCCCTACATAAAGCCCATTGGGACGGTGGCGTTTGATATTTGCCCATGATCTTTCTTGTCGTGCCCTTAATGGTTTATTCTCTTACTGCTCTGGTTTCTGCCAAGTCATTGAGTACCTTCATTGTGGCTTTCTAGGCTATTGTTTTTTTTGTATTATATTTACACGAGCATATTTGTGTTTTACTTATATTGCCTATTTATGCTGCCTTGTTGGTTAGAGATTAGATCATGGCGGGGATTTCTTTATTTACACTGTCCTGTTTTAATGGAATGACATTAGGGTGAGTGTGAGGTTTGGTGCACCCTAGAACCGGTTTAAACCCCAGTGGCCTACTTTGCCACTGACCGTTCCAAGGCGGTAGCCCTATTGTCAACCCTTTTGTGTTTGTGATGTCGTTTGCATTTATTATTGCCTTTGCCTTCTTGTTTGTCTGTTTGCGTGTTTGTTTCTGTGTTTTGTGGTTGACTGTCCGCCTTCAATGCTACTTTCCCTGTCCGATCTCTTTATATTTCTTTGTATCCTACACCTGGTTCATGATACTGTGACTCATCATACACATGGTTCATGATAATGTGACATATATCCTACACCTGGTTTGTGATACTGTGACTTTTATCTTAAACCTGGTTCATGATACTGTGACTTATATCTCCTACACGTGGTTCGTGATAGCGTGACTGTTATCCTACACCTGGTTCGTGATACTGTGAATTTTATCCAGCATTGGGTTCGTGATACAGTGACAAATATCCTACAGATGGTTCATAGTACTGTGACTTTTATCCTAAGTCTGGTTCATGATACTGTGACTTATATCTCCTACGCGTGGTTCGTGATAAGGTGACTGTTATCCTACACCTGGTTCGTGATACTGTGAATTGTATCCAGCATTGTGTTCGTGATACAGTGACAAATATCCTACAGATGGTTCATAGTACTGTGACTTTTATCCTAAGTCTGGTTCATGATACTGTGACTTATATCTCCTACACGTGATTCGTGATAGCGTGACTGTTATCCTACACCTGGTTCGTGATACTGTGAATTTTATCCAGCATTGGGTTCGTGATACAGTGACAAATATCCTACAGATGGTTCATAGTACTGTGACTTTTATCCTAGGTCTGGTTCATGATACTGTGACTTATCTCCTACTTCTCCTAAAAGTCACAGTTTCACGAACCAGATGTACGATAAAAGTCACAGTATCATGAACCAGGTGTAGGATAAATGTCATAGTATCATGAACCATGTGTAGGAGATAAGTCACAGTATCACGAACCAGGTGTAGGAGATAAGTCACAGTATCACGAACCAGGTGTAGGATAAAAGTCAAAGTATCATGAACCAGATGTAGGATAAAAGTCAAAGTGTCATGAACCAGGTATAGGTAAAAAGTCACAGCATCATGAACCAGGCGTAGGATACAAGTCACAGTAGCATGAACCAGGTGTATGAGATAAGTGACAGTATCACGAACCAGGTGTAAGATAAATGTCACAGTATCATGAACCAGGTGTAGGATAAAAGTCACAGTATCACGAACCAGGTGTAGGATAAAAGTCACAGTATCATGAACCAGGGATAGGATACTAGTCGCAGTATCATGCACCGGGTGTAGGATAAACGTCTCAGTATGACGAACTAGGTGTAGAATAAAAGTCACAGCATCATGAACCAGGTGTAGGATAAAACCTACACCTAGTTCATGATACTGTGACTTTTTTCCTACACCTGGTTCGTCATACTGTGACTTTTATCCAACACCTGGTTCGTGATACTGTGACTGTTAATCCTACATGTGATTCGTGATATAGAGACATATTCTACAGATGGTTCATTGTACTGTGACTTATATCCTACACCAGGTTTGGGATACTGTGACTTATCTCCTACACCTGGTTTATGATACTGTGACTTTTATCATTCCCCTGGTTCATGATACTGTGCCTTTTATTCTACACCTGGTTCGTGATACTGTGACTTATCTCCTACACCTGGTCCATGGTGCTGTGACTTTTATCCTACACCTGGTTCATGATACTGTGACTTTACATACACATGGTTCATGGTAATGTGACTTGTATCCTACACCTGGGTCGTGATACTGTGACTTATCTCCTACACATGGTTTGTGATACTGTGACCTTTATCTTACACCTGGTTCATGGTACTGTGACTTGTATCCTACACATGGTTCGTAATACTGTGAATTTTATCCTACACCTGGTTTATGATACTTTGACTTATATCTCCTACACCTGGTTCGTGATACTGTGACTTTTAACCAATATCATAAGGGACGGTAAGTTGGACACTGAACACTGCCTTTGGCATAAAGAAGTAAACAAGTAATAAATTCTTATACTGAGGGGTCTTTCTCTAAATGCTTCGTCTTTTTTATTTTAGTATTAACGACTAGTGTTAATTAAAGTGTCGGATATAAGTTTACACCTGGTTCATGATACTGTGGCTTATCATACGCATGGTTCATGGTATGTGACTTGTATCCTACACCTGGTGCATGATACAGTGAATCATCATACACATGGTTCACCGTATTGTGACTTATTTCCTACACCTGGTTTGTGATACTGTGACTTTTATCTTACACCTGGTTCATGTTACTGTGACTTATATCTCATACACTTTGTTCGTGATAGCGTGACTGTTATCATACACATGGTTCGCGATACTGTGAAGTTTATCCAGCATTTGGTTCGTGATATAATGACATGTATCCTACAGATGGTTCATGGTACTGTGATTTTTATCCTACGTCTGGTTCATGATACTGTGACTTATCTCCTACATCTCCTAAAAGTCACAGTTTCGCGAACCAGATGTACGATAAAAGTCACAGTATCATGAACCAGGTGTAGGATAAATGCCATAGTATCATGAACCATGTGTAGGAGATAAGTCACAGAATCATGAACCACGTGTAGGAGATAAGTCACAGTATCACGAACCAGGTGTAGGATAAAAGTCAAAGTATCATGAACCAGATGTAGGATAAAAGTCAAAGTGTCATGAACCAGGTGAAGGAGATAAGTCTCAGTATCACGAACTAGGTATAGGATAAAAGTCACAGCATCATGAACCAGGCGTAGGATACAAGTTACAGTACCATGAACCAGGTGTAGGATAAAAGTCACAGTAGCATGAACCAGGTGTATGAGATAAGTGACAGTATCACGAACCAGGTGTAAGATAAATGTCACAGTATCATGAACCAGGTGTAGGATAAAAGTCACAGTATCACGAACCAGGTGTAGGATAAAAGTCACAGTATCATGAACCAGGGATAGGATACTAGTCGCAGTATCATGCACCGGTTGTAGGATAAACGTCTCAGTATGACGAACTAGGTGTAGAATAAAAGTCACAGCATCATGAACCAGGTGTAGGATAAAATCTACACCTGGTTCATGATACTGTGAATTTTTTCCTACACCTGGTTCGTCATACTGTGACTTTTATCCAACACCTGGTTCGTGATACTGTGACTGTTAATCCTACATGTGATTCGTGATATAGAGACATATTCTACAGATGGTTCATTGTACTGTGACTTATATCCTACACCAGGTTTGGGATACTGTGACTTATCTCCTACACCTGGTTTATGATACTGTGACTTTTATCATTCACCTGGTTCATGATACTGTGCCTTTTATTCTACACCTGGTTCGTGATACTGTGACTTATCTCCTACACCTGGTCCATGGTGCTGTGACTTTTATCCTACACCTGGTTCATGATACTGTGACTTTACATACACATGGTTCATGGTAATGTGACTTGTATCCTACACCTGGGTCGTGATACTGTGACTTATCTCCTACACATGGTTTGTGATACTGTGACTTTTATCTTACACCTGGTTCATGGTACTGTGACTTGTATCCTACACATGGTTCGAGATACTGTGACTTTTATCCTACACCTGGTTTATGATACTTTGACTTATATCTCCTACACCTGGTTCGTGATACTGTGACTTTTAACCAATATCATTAGGGACGGTAAGTTGGACACTGAACACTGCCTTTGGCATAAAGAAGTAAACAAGTAATAAATTCTTATACTGAGGGGTCTTTCTCTAAATGCTTCGTCTTTTTTATGTTAGTATTAACGACTAGTGTTAATTAAAGTGTCGGATATAAGTTTACACCTGGTTCATGATACTGTGGCTTATCATACGCATGGTTCATGGTATGTGACTTGTATCCTACACCTGGTGCATGATACAGTGAATCATCATACACATGGTTCACCGTATTGTGACTTATTTCCTACACCTGGTTTGTGATACTGTGACTTTTATCTTACACCTGGTTCATGTTACTGTGACTTATATCTCATACACTTTGTTCGTGATAGCGTGACTGTTATCATACACATGGTTCGCGATACTGTGAAGTTTATCCAGCATTTGGTTCGTGATATAATGACATGTATCCTACAGATGGTTCATGGTACTGTGATTTTTATCCTACGTCTGGTTCATGATACTGTGACTTATCTCCTACATCTCCTAAAAGTCACAGTTTCGCGAACCAGATGTACGATAAAATTCACAGTATCATGAACCAGGTGTAGGATAAATGCCATAGTATCATGAACCATGTGAAGGAGATAAGTCACAGAATCATGAACCAAGTGTAGGAGATAAGTCACAGTATCACGAACCAGGTGTAGGATAAAAGTCAAAGTATCATGAACCAGGTGTAGGATAAAAGTCAAAGTCTCATGAACCAGGTGAAGGAGATAAGTCTCAGTATCACGAACTAGGTGTATGATAAAAGTCACAGTATCATGAACCAGGTGTATGATACAAGTCACAGTCTCATGAACAAAATATAGGAGATAAGTCACAGTATCATGCACCAGGTGTATGACAAAAGTCACAGTGTCAAGAACCAGGTGTAGGATATAAGTCACAGTATCATGAATCAGATGTAGTATAAACGTCACAGTATCATGAACTGGGTATAGGATAAAGCAACAGTATCATGAACATGGTGTAGGATACAAGTCACAGTACCATGAACCAGGTGTAGGATACAAGTCACAGTATCATGAACCATGTGTGGGAGATATGTCATAGTATTACTAACCACTCAGGTGTAGATAAAAGTCACAGTATCATGAACCAGGTGTAGGATAAAAGTCACAATATCATGAATCAGGTGTAGGATAAAAGTCACAGTATCACAAACCAGGTAAAGGAGATAAGTCACAGTATCACGAACCAGGTGTAGGATAAGTCACAGTATCACGAATCAGGTGTATGTGATAAGTCACAGTATGATGAACCAGGTGTAGGATAAAAGTGGTTCGTGATATAGTGACATATCCTACAGATGGTTTATGGTACTGAGACTAATATCCTACACCTGGTTCGGATACTGTGACTTATCTCCTACACACTATTCACGATACTGTGACTTTTATCCTACACCTGGTTCATGATACTGTGACTTATCTCCTACACCTGGTCCATGGTACTGTGACTTTTATCCTACACCTGATTCATGATACTGTGACTTTTATCCTACACCTGTTTCATGATACTGTGACTTTTATCCTACACCTGGTTCATGATACTGTGACTTTTATCCTACACCTGGTTCATGATACTTTGACTTATATCTCCTACACCTGGTTCCAGATACTGTGACTGTTATCCTGCACTTGGTTCGTGATACTGTGACTTTTAACCAGTATAATAAGAGACTGTAAGTTGGACACTGAACTCTGCGTTTGGCATAAAGAAGTAAATAAGTAATAAATTATTGTACTGAGGGGGCTTTCTCTAAATGCTTCGTCTTTTTTATTTTAGTATTAACGACTACTGTTGATTAATGTGTCAGATATCAGTTTACACCTGGTTCATGATACTGTGACTTATCATAAGCATGGTTCATGGTAATATGACTTGTATCCCACACCTGGTTCATGATACTGCGACTCATCATACACATGGTTCATGGTAATGCGACTTGTATCCTACACCTTGTTCGTGATACTGTGACTTTTATCCTACCCCTGATTCGTGATATTGTGACTTATATCCTACTCCTACGCCGAGTGCAATAGGATCAGTAGTCGCTCCCGGGGATAAATAGTTTTAATCCATTAACTCCTAAGGCATTAAATAGTTGTTTTATTATATATATCATAGAATATAACAGTTTTGTTTTTTTACTTACAAAATTAAAATTTGGAGTGTGAGACGTTAAAACAATGTATCTTCTTCCTTTGTTCATTTAAACAAGCGCGTCACCGACACAGATCGACTATTGCACGGTCACGTGTCGCTTTGCTGTATTTTATTTTTAAAAAGCGCGTCAATAACAAAGATGTACTATTGCACGCTAAATTTACTATTGCACGGTCACGTGATGATCTATTGAACGGTTGGCATATTTCCAATGATATTTAATCACACGTGACTGCTTCTAGACCAATGAAAAACGCTTATATTTAATGATATATAATAATACGTAGTATATGCTGAAATTGCCTTACAACAAATAACATCCTTCGTCAACAGTATGTTTTATTGATATACAACACGAATCACTAATACAGAAGATATAATCATCATCTAGAACACGTCAGGAGTGGATTGGAATAACATGACGTGTTACAATGTATTGATGAACAAGTTTCTTGTTAAGTCCATTTCCAGACACAAGAAGCCATAGAGCTTTTAAACTTCATACCTGTTAGATTTACATATAGCCGTGAGAATCATGGCTCATATATGGTAGAACAATGTACCTACCATAGATATATGGTAGGTACATACTACCATAAAATCCGTGAGAATGGTAAATACATACTTCCATAAGAGACATGATTATCGCGGCTAATGCCCCATGTAATGTGTTACTTCTCCTAGAGCAAATCATGTGCGCTATAAAATGTGTCCCATCTCTCAGAGCAAATCATATGCGCTATTAAATGTGTCCCATCTCTGAGAACAAATCATATGCGCTATTAACTGTGTCCCATCTCTCAGAGCAAATCATATGCGCTATGTAATAGGCTGTGAGCTAGTAGGAGAAAGCCTCCCCACCCCCGCAGGGGGAATTTTGTAGGGTATGACTTTCTGATAGAACATACCGTAAGTTTCAAAATGTGTGCCATCTGAGCGTTGGGGATTTAGTGGGATTTGGGGGAAAACACTGCGTTTTTAGACGAAAATCGCCGAAAGAATGGAATATATTAGAACCAGTTTGAATTGATGGAATCTTTCGCGGAACGCATCTGTACGTGTCCCACCATATGATTTATGGATCCGATACTTAAATATTGAGATTTTGGGTAAAAATGTTAAAAAATTGAATAAAATCGCTGTTTTCTGTAATACATTGGGGGATATTTAGCTAAAAATTAGAAATATATCTAATACAATAGAAAAAAGAAATAATGTAACCTTTTAGGGCAGGGTAAGGTCCAGTGATTAAGTAGAAAAAAATCCCAAACCGCACGATGTTTGGAAATGCCTAAATTTTGGGGCGAAAAATGTGTATTTTTGTCAAAAATCGCCGGAATCTGGAATTATTTTTTGAAATTAGTTTGAACATAAAATTATCAAACTGAAGCAATAGAATGTTGCACAGCATACATATTCAAGTTTTTCCTGACACAGTATATAACATATGTGTTCAAATATTGGCATTTTAGGGCAAAATGTTGGAACAAATGACAAAAATCACTGGTGGTATTGGGTTAAAATTTAGAAACAAATTTAATACAATTGGATAAGGACACATTGTAATATTTTTGGATAGGCAAAGGTCCAATAATTAAGTAGAAAAAAGTCCCGAACCGTAAGATGCTTGAAAATGCCTTAATTTTTAGGCGAAAAATGTGTATTTTTGTCAAAAATCGACGGAATCTGGAATTATTTTTGAAAATAGTTTTAACATGAACTTATCAAATTGAAGTAATATAATGTTGCACAGCATACATATTCAAGTGTTTCCTTGCATCATATATAACATATCTGCTGAAATATGTTGGAAAAAATGACTAAAATCACTTATTTATGCAATCCATTGGAGGTATTGGGTTAAAATCTAGAAAAATATGTAATACCGGTACAATAGAAAAATAGACTGTAAGCTAGTAAAAGAACCCTCACCCCAGGGGGAATTCTGTACACCCTATTTTTCTGAATGCCCATTATGTGTAGAGCATGTTGGAACATGTACGTGTACCAACTGGCGACTTGGACTTTACCACGTTACCGGCATTTCGAACATGGTACATAGAGCTATATACAGTATACGTTATAAATTAGAGAAATAGCGTTGAGCGACCCTCTGCGTACGGCCACTGGGCCGACCCACAGCTTTTGCGACACAACGGGACCGGTGGCCAGCCGTCGGTAAAGGTCCCCAGTACATATGACACTCGGTCGCTAGTCCATATTAGGGGTAAGGCTATCCGAGTTCGAGTCTCGAACATGGCACATAGAGCTAAATACAGTTATATAAAATGATATAGCGTTGAACGACCTTTGGCCGATAGCCGCTCGGCCGACCCACATATTTTGTGACACAACGGGACCGGTGGCCAGCCGTCGATAACGGTCCTCGCTACGCGTGGCACGCGGTCCCTATGTCGTATCAGGGAGAAGGCTTCCCGAGTTCGGGTCTCTAACATGGCACCTAGAGCTATATACAGTAAAGTTCTGTAGAGAGAAATAGCCTTGAGCGACCCACAGCCGACGGCCGCTGGGCCGACCCACAGGTTTTGTCACTCAACAGGAATGGTGGTCAGCCTCGGGAAAGGTCCCCGCTACGTGTGGCATTCGGTCGCTAGACCGTATCAGGGGGAGGGCTACATGAGTTCGGGTCTCGAACATGGCACCCAGAGTTATATACAGTATAGTTATAGTGAAATAGCGTTGAGCGACCCTCGGCCGACGACTGCTGGGCCGACCTACATATCTTGTGACACAACGGGACCATCTTGGACGCCATGTTTGACTTCTTTTTATTTTGTTACACCTAAATTTCGGCTAGTATACATATGCATATACACAGTAATATAAAAAGATCGGACAGGGAAAGTAGCATTCAAGGAGGACAGTAAACCACAAAACACAGAAACAAACACGCAAACAGACAAACAAGAAGGCAAAAGCAATAATAAATGCAAACGACATCACAAACACAAAAAGGGTTGACAATAGGGCTACCGCCTTGGAACGGTCAGTGGCAAAGTAGGCCAATTATCATTTTGATATATAGAAACCCTTACTTACAGACGAACACAAGTTTTTACAGTAACCTTTTTGCACTAAAAATAAGTTTTTTTGGTAATGAATGTGGCGTAACGTAAATTACAGAATAGTTTCATTAAGTTTGAAGCGCTTCTCAACTTATATTAAAAAAAGTATTATGTTTTTTACAAGGTTTTGATTTAATTTATATTCTACGTTTTTGATGCACACTGAAATATTAATTGTAATGTAAGGTAATATAGTTTACATGCACGTTACTCACTAAAGCCCAACGCTCAGAATTGATGGCACACCTGTATCATTTTGAAATTTATTGTATGTTCTTTCAGAAAATCATACCCTACAAAGGGGTCGACAGCCAGCTCAAGGTATCATAAGGTATCAGCTTGAGCAGGCTTGTTTGCTTATAAAAGCAAATAAAATGTCAGCGTGCCATGCACTCCTTGGAAACATAATTATGATGGGTCAATGGCAATATCGCCAGGTGAGAGTAGGAATGTTCCATAGAAGAAAGACGGCACTTTTTTCTCTCATCTGGCGATATGTCATTGTAACATATATGTTTAAATTCCTTTTTGAAGAAAAAAATCCAGATTTCGTTTATGTTTTATTAAAAACACATTTTCCTCCAACAAAATACCATTTACCACCTTCTTATGGATTTTCTGGTATATCATTGCACATTGGATTGCAGAAATGTTATAATATTTTTGTTCCGTTCTTTCTATGCACTTTTAATTTTTTCCCCAATACCTCAATGCATTACAGAAATCAGCGATTTTAGTCATTTTTTCAACATTTTGCCCTAAAATATAAATACTTGAGTATATATGTTGTATATGATATAATAAATGACTTGGATATTTATAGTGTGCAACATTTTATTGCTTCAATTTGATAAGTTTATGTTCAAACTATTTTTAAAAGATAATTCCAGATTCCGTCGATTTTTGACGGAAATACACATTTATCGCCTGAAAATTAACGCAATATTTTAAGCATCATATGGTTCAGGACTTTTTCTACTTAATTATTGGACCTTTGTCTATCCAAAATGTTACAATATGTCTTTATTCTTTTGTATTAAATATTTGTTTCTAAATTTTAACCCAATACCCCAATGGATTACGAAATCAGTGATTTTTGTCATTTTTTCCAACATCTTGGCCTAAAATGCCAATATTTGAGCACATATGTTATATATGAGGCCAAAAAAAAAATTGAATTTGTATGCTGTGCAACATTCTATTGCTTCAATTTGATAAATTTATGTTCAAACTAATTTTAAAAAATAATTCCAGATTCCGGCGATTTTTGACAAAAATACACATTTTTCGCCCCAAAATGAAGGCATTTTCAAACATCATGCGGTTTAGAACTTTTTTCTATTTAATCACTGGACCTTACCCTACCCATAAAGGTTACAATATTTATTTTTTCTATTGTATTAGATATATTTCTAATTTTTAATTAAATACCCCCAATGTGTTACAGAAATCAGCGATTTTATTCAATTGTTTACCCAAAATCTCAATATTTAAGTATCGGATCCATAAATTATATGGTGGGACATGTAGAGATGCGTTCCGAGAAAGATTCCATCAATTCAAATTGGTTCTAATATATCCCATTCTTTTTCTATTTTTTTTTCTCCAGATTTCGGCGATTTTCGTCTAAAAACTCAACGTTTTCCCCCAAAACTCACTAAAGCCCCATCGCTCAGATGGCACATATGTCTCATTTTGAAGCTTAATGTCTGTTCTTTCAGAAAATCATACTTACAAAATTCCCCCTTGGGTGGGGGTGGGGGGTGGGGGGGGGGGGGGGTCTACAGCCAGCTCAAGAACTATAATGTGTACTTTCTATTATGTGACGTATTCCATTTCCTATTGTTAAGGGCGCTTGTTTCATCCAAAGGTTTCTCAGCATTAACATAAGAAATGTTATTAATACATACATAAAGTATATAATCAGAACTGGAATTTTGTAAGTGGTAAATAAAAAAACCATTGCTTTTCATAATCGGTTGAGAAAACAACATTTTACAGCCAAAATGCTTTTTGGTGGGGCTTTTTCCATGTAAATTTCTTGTTACTGGGACAGTAGGAAATTAAGAAATCTCGAATAACTTCAGTTAGCGTTAATATTTTGCTATACAATTTCAGAGTGTTTTCATTTACATTTATCCAACACATTAAAAACATGTTTGGATAAAAAATCTAAAATATATATATATTTCAAATTTGTGATGCAGTAACTTTGACAATTTTGCATTGAAAATGCCCGACCAAAAACAACTTTCGCATATGAATATTTATATTTTTCAACCGATTATTTTTATTTACCACTAAAAATGTCTGTTTCCTTGATATACATCTTATTTAGTTGAATTTTATCTGAAAGTTCAAAAAAAGAAACTTAGTCTCAAACAAGCGCCCCGAACAATACAGCAAATTATAGGCGGGATAGTATATATTCCATCCAACAACATGGCTGGTCTGTGTATCATCGTGATATACGCAAAGAATGAAAAGTAAAATAAAGATGCTCAGAAATATGTTTCAATTTGTTTTTATTCTGTCAAATAGGATTAAGCAGTTAGTACAGGTTTAAGCATTAGTATACGTCGATGCAAACAAGTGTTCTATGATTTTTGTCGTGTGCTGTGTATAGGGATAGTGAGTGATCGCTCACATGCCAAATTATCGGAAACAATCAAATTGCAGATCGTGGCATGTGTTATATACTAATTAATATCGCAACAAACCAACAGTCGATTAGAGCGTCGTGTACAATGTGTCTACTGAACCAAAGGTTCAGGGTTCGAGCTTTATATAAGGCAACATTTTTTAAACCATACAATGTTAAGATATTTAAAAAAATATTATACGAAACTACTACGGAATTAATCTGGTTTGTTCCGACAATTTGGCATTTGAGTACTCTGTGACCTTGTAAACTCGATGGAAAGTGACTTGATCTTTGCTTTGTAATAACATAAATGGCAAAACAATTGTTCTTATCATTGATTTTTCATTCTCACAGAAAACATAGTATCAAGGTGTTCTTTAGTAATACATGTCGAAGAAAACTGTAAATTTCAAACATGTTATTAAGAACGTGTGAACGTTTTATGGATTATCACATTAATATTGATCTTGGTTTAAAAGTTGCCTCAATACTATGACTCTTTTTCCAAGCAGATTAACATTTTACACAAATTAATAACAATTTCAAAGCAGATTAACATTTTACACAAATTAACAACAATTTCCACGCAGATTAACATTTTACACAAATTAACAACAATTTCATACCACAGTGTGGACTTTTTTTGTTTTTGTTTGAGGCAATTTTTATTTTTTATTCAACTTCCATTTGTTTACTTTGTGTTTTTTTCTTTAGAAGACACCGAAACCAAATATAACTGATTACTGCGTGTACTTGTATGTTGTAGTCACTGAAGAACGTGCAATTGAGGAGGCAACTATGCATCATCAGTGTACTTGTATGTTGTGGTCACTGGAGAACGTGCAATTGATGAGGCAACTATGCATCATCAGTGTACTTGTATGTTGTGGTCACTGGAGAACGTGCAATTGATGAGGCAACTATACATCATCAGTGTACTTGTATGTTGTGGTCACTGGAGAACGTGCAATTGATGAGGCAACTATGCATCATCGGTGTACTTGTATGTTGTGGTCACTGGAGAACGTGCACTTGATGAGGCAACTATACATCATCAGTGTACTTGTATGTTGTGGTCAGTGAAGAACGTGCAATTGATGAGGCAACTATGCATCATCGGTGTACTTGTATGTTGTGGTCAGTGAAGAACGTGCAATTGATGAGGCAACTATGCATCATCAGTGTACTTGTATGTTGTGGTCACTGGAGAACGTGCAATTGCTGAGGCAACTATGCATCATCGGTGTACTTGTATGTTGTGGTCACTGGAGAACGTGCAATTGATGAGGCAACTATGCATCATCGGTGTACTTGTATGTTGTGGTCACTGGAGAACGTGCAATTGATGAGGCAACTATGCATCATCGGTGTACTTGTATGTTGTGGTCACTGGAGAACGTGCAATTGATGAGGCAACTATGCATCATCGGTGTACTTGTATGTTGTGGTCACTGGAGAACGTGCAATTGATGAGGCAACTATGCATCATCGGTGTACTTGTATGTTGTGGTCACTGGAGAACGTGCAATTGATGAGGCAACTATGCATCATCAGTGTACTTGTATGTTGTGGTCACTGGAGAACGTGCAATTGATGAGGCAACTATGCATCATCGGTGTACTTGTATGTTGTGGTCACTGGAGAACGTGCAATTGATGAGGCAACTATGCATCATCAGTGTACTTGTATGTTGTGGTCACTGGAGAACGTGCAATTGATGAGGCAACTATGCATCATCAGTGTACTTGTATGTTGTGGTCACTGGAGAACGTGCAATTGAAGAGGCAACTATGCATCATCGGTGTACTTGTATGTTGTGGTCATTGAAGAACGTGCAATTGATGAGGCAACTATAGATCATCAGTGTACTTGTATGTTGTGGTCATTGAAGAACGTGCAATTGATGAGGCAACTATAGATCATCAGTGTACTTGTATGTTGTGGTCACTGGAGAACGTGCAATTGATGAGGCAACTATGCATCATCGGTGTACTTGTATGTTGTGGTCACTGGAGAACGTGCAATTGATGAGGCAACTATACATCATCAGTGTACTTGCATGTTGTGGTCAGTGAAGAACGTGCAATTGATGAGGCAACTATGCATCATCGGTGTACTTGTATGTTGTGGTCACTGGAGAACGTGCAATTGATGAGGCAACTATGCATCATCAGTGTACTTGTATGTTGTGGTCACTGGAGAACGTGCAATTGATGAGGCAACTATACATCATCAGTGTACTTGCATGTTGTGGTCAGTGAAGAACGTGCAATTGATGAGGCAACTATGCATCATCGGTGTACTTGTATGTTGTGGTCACTGGAGAACGTGCAATTGATGAGGCAACTATGCATCATCAGTGTACTTGTATGTTGTGGTCACTGGAGAACGTGCAATTGATGAGGCAACTATGCATCATCGGTGTACTTGTATGTTGTGGTCACTGGAGAACGTGCAATTGATGAGGCAACTATGCATCATCGGTGTACTCGTATGTTGTGGTCACTGGAGAACGTGCAATTGATGAGGCAACTATACATCATCAGTGTACTTGTATGTTGTGGTCACTGGAGAACGTGCAATTGATGATGCAACTATGCATCATCGGTGTACTTGTATGTTGTGGTCACTGGAGAACGTGCAATTGATGAGGCAACTATACATCATCAGTGTACTTGTATGTTGTGGTCACTGGAGAACGTGCAATTGATGAGGCAACTATGCATCATCGGTGTACTTGTATGTTGTGGTCACTGGAGAACGTGCAATTGATGAGGCAACTATGCATCATCGGTGTACTTGTATGTTGTGGTCGCTGGAGAACGTGCAATTGATGAGGCAACTATGCATCATCGGTGTACTTGTATGTTGTGGTCACTGGAGAACGTGCAATTGATGAGGCAACTATACATCATCAGATACAAATTGAAATTCTTTATTTTATTCAGGCGACATACACGTATGGCAACATGAGGTATAAACATATATTACACAATGATGTAGATTTTATGACAGCAGATCCAGTTCAGCAGTTCAAATGTAGACAGAGTATAGGAAAAAACTATACAAGCCAGGAAGAAGTTGAGGAATATTTTAGAGGACAACAGTACGTGTTTGATATTAAGTTCAGTATATGACAGCATATCCATTTCAGCAGTTCAAATGTAGACAGAGTATAGGGTCCATTTCAGTAGTTCAAATGTAGACAGAGTCTAGGAAGAAGCTATACAAGCCAGGAAGAAGTTGGGGAATATTATAGAGGACAACAGTACGTGTTTGATATTAAGTTCAGTATATAAGGAAACAACAAGATATTCACAGTGCAAATAATTACAAATGTCTGGGTGTAAATGCATACAAATTGTCGACTTCTTACAGACATATAGGTCCATCATGGTTGTTTAATCCTGCATACACATTGTCAACTTCTTACAGACATGTAGGTGCATCATGGTTGTTTGTCAACTTCTTACAGACATGTAGGTGCATCATGGTTGTTTAATCCTTAACCAGCTAAGCATGACTATAATAGCCTTTGTGTCCATTGTAAACTACGAGTAATGCGCAGGCAGATCAGAGTTTAAAATGTCCAGCTGCTGATCAGCCATTTTCCCCAAAACACTCATTTGTCACATAAATGGAATGGTCTTAATTCAAAGACAGAACAGTCCATTATATATATATATAACGGGTTAAGGGTTAAACAGAAGCTAGTAGATATGCTATAATGCTAGTTTTACAAATTTGCCACCACATAATATTATAAACGATGTTCTTATTGAACGCAAAATCAACCAACAAAATCAAAACAAAACAATAAAAAAATATCGGACACGTCTGATGCTTTTCAAAATGTTACAATATAAATACATTTAAATATATATGTCAAGCAAAATAAAAATGCTCCCTGACAACCTCCCAACCTGCGGTTTCTAGTTCTAAATGCTGTGAGAACTCTATGTTATAAGAAGCAAATATACAGATACATATGGATTATAATGCAATTTATTACATTTCTATTGGTGAAAGATTGGGATTTCTCAGTGGAAGAATATTCATAACCACTAAATGTTGATAACTAACTCCGAACGCAAAAATAACTAACTGTTGCGTTGAGTCATGACGTCAATGACGTGTTGGTGACGTCGACGTCATCCGCCAATAACGCTAAATAAAGCGAATAAATCTGGTTAAAATCATGCATAATCCGATTTAAAATGTAATTAACTGCTGGGTTTGATTATTGGGAAATCCTTCCACTCGATGGTAGGCGTGTTTTTTTCTTTCACATCTCTCGCATACGCTCGTTCGTGAAAAGAACCACACGCTTACCATCGCGTGAAGGATTTTCCTATAATCGATCCCAGAAGTTAAAAAATCTCTATATAAACACGCATACATTATGGAACAACAGAGCAACACAGTTTAGAACGAGTATTTGATTCTGTTTAAAACAGAAAGATTCGCGATATTATCGATGTTGATACCATATATCAAGCAGCAGGTATATACATGAGCACAAGTTTAGAAACGAAACAGAACACAAATGGATGAATACAAAACATGTTTTGAGAAGGGGCGATACAAATAGCATAACATAACAAACACTTTCTACTAATATTTTTGAGGCCATCTAAATTGTAAAGCAAATCAAAACAAAACTAATGTTTACTATAAAATATGGATGAAAAGCCAATAGCCCAGTTCGATAAGAACAAACACAATAAAAAGTCGGAAAGTTACGCCCATTTAAAAGCTCTTCAATATTTGAGATGAAAACGGCGTAATTTGCTCCTCGGAAGTTTGAAATGACAATATTGCACGTGTCAGAGGTGTCAGATAGGTCAAATTTAGCCCATTGAACACAATGCAAAATATGCTATTTTTGGAGATCATTCACAAGTTCCACAACATTCGTTCGCTTAAATACATTTTGAATCTGTGAAGTGCACATTGTCAGATGTTCAACATTTCGCTGCATTCATTCACACTATGCGTATTTTGAAATATAGTTTAGTTTAAACATATTTATTTTACATCGATTGCGAAACAAGTTATTGCAACTTAGATTAATCACTCTCGATGGCTTCCTGGGTAGAACCAGTACTAAATGTGGATTAATTATCTTGCTCGAGGATAAATAACGTGGAGCGCGGCGAGGATCGAACCCACGACCTCTCGATCTGGAGTTCGGCGCTCTACCACTGGACCACGCACTCCACACAGGTTAGATTTAACAATGAAATAAAAACTAATCTTGAAAAAAAAACAGAAAAAAACAAATTTAAAACTTTTTCCATGAAACTATTTTAGCATCATACGACCCGGAAGTACTTCCTGACTGGTCTGACACCATGATAGTGCAAACTGCTTAGACTGGGGCGTAACCTATGATAGAACAGATTACTGTGAAGAATGAATTTCCTTGCAAATAACGGATCATGTTTATCCTTGTATTACATGTAGGTCTGTTAGAAGAGACAATTTCATTGTTGTCAATTTTAAGAAAGACCCCAAGGTCCGTTAGGAAAGCCTGATGCACCCCTTTAAAAGCTTTTCAGCTTTTGAGATAATTAAAAACAAAATTGCTCCCCGGAAGTAGGAAATGACAACTCTTCATCAGTTAATTATGTTATCGAACTGGGCCAAAGATGATATTCTCTCGTTTATAAATGCATTCAAATATAAAAGAACCGTCCTTATTTTGGAATGTTAACTTTGAACAAACTCGACTTTAAACCATAACCATGTAAACTATACTAAGCATCGCCAGAATGGTTGAAAGGTGTGGTATTTTCATGTTTGTTCCACCTGAAAGAGAAAAAAACACTGTTGCATTAAAGTAGCTATCCCGCCAAAAACAGCCAAATTTTACAACGGGTACACCGTTTCTTAATCTACTGACGACGAGGTGTATATATATATGTAGTTTACTTTTATAATTTAGTCACAATAAGCCGCTTGAACCAGCCAGGCCAAACTACCAAACTGGAGTACTGAATGAAAAGTTACCAACTATAATTCATTTTATGCATATTCAATCGCAAACTTTTTTAAAAACCGTTGAATAAACCTATATTTTAAATCGGCACATATACATTTGTATGACCTGAACACCTGGTTAGAGTTTTGATAAAATATGTTGTTCTACATTTTTGCCGTTATTTGGAGGGTTAGTTTTTTGAAACAAAGGAATCCGAATACTATATGTATGTGTAACTAGTGTCGAATCACGCACACATTATTCTAGATCATCAGCTACGCCTGTTTTGTTTTTTTCAAGACAAACGTCTAGAACGTTTCTTCTAAAAAATGTTTGACATGGCAGCCATTTTACCGATATTCTGGTATTGTTTTTGGTTGGCTGAGACAGACGCTGAATGTGAATAGTCAAAATACAACAATAATATATAAAAAAAAATGTTTCCGGTTCCTTTTTTTTTCTTCTGCACAACAGCACGTGCATCTTCTGCACAACAGCACGTGCATATCTCTCAACTACACCGTAATCGAACGGCGTTATATTCATACACATTACTCATTTAAACGTCAATATATTTTATTATTTTATTGAAGACTAATACCCAAGAAAGCAAATGAGCTTTAAATATAAAAATCGTGTTGTAATTATTTAATATAAAACGTTGCCATGCTTTTACCCTTTTTACCTTATAATGCAGTGTTACAAATACTTATTGTTGGTGTGTTGGCACACTATTTGTTTTAGCGTTTTACTTAAATTCGATTGGTACCGTATTTATTTGTGTTGTTTTGCAGTTGTTTTATAGGAGGTGGAGGATAATCTCATTGATAATTAAAAACAAACAATATAGTATACATACTAGTATCGGATAGCACGTGCATTGCCTGGGTAACGGCGTCGGCAGTTTTACCCAGGAAGTTGATATTGTCGTCTGTTAGCATGGTTTGAAGGTCATCACAGGGATTATGGTAGCACTGTTCCATATCACCTCGGAGATTGGCTAGAAAATAAAACAAATAACTGTTATATACAACCAATTGTTTGAACTTTAAATAGCAATAGTATATACTTTATTATAATAATATTTGAAATGTGTGTATTTTCTCACCCTTACTTTATTATAATGTACACACTACTAATGGCGATGTCTCATAAAAATGTACTCGTATTTAAAGGGTTCCGCTACATTCAAAAGTTAATATTTCTTAGTTGCTCTGCGCCTTTACATGGGAATTATAAACCAATACTGAGACAAAGTATACAATCTCTTTATTTTGCAAAAAATAAAATAAACTAGAAATGTGTTCATAGGACACGGATGCCCCCACTTAGGTCACTATGCCATAGCATTTTGATAATGAACATAAACACTGATAAACACTTAGGTGCGCATCTTCACTTGCTGGTCAATATTCCTGTAAAGTTTGGGTTAATGGAGGAGGGCGAGAAACAAGTTTTTCATCCCCTATTTTGACTAAGTCAAGGGCCACAACTCTGTGGATCTTAGTCCAAAATATAAAAAAAAACTCAGGTGCGCATCTTCACCTGCAACATTCTTGTAAATAGTTATGGGGATCACGCGATAGTCTCAGCCACTATTTTCACCACGTAAAGGGCTATAACTCTGTGGTTCTTGGTCCAAAGTAAAAATGAAAATCCAGGTGCGTATCTTCACTTGCTGGTCAACATTCCTGTAAAGTTTAGCGACCGTGGGTTAAATAGTAATGGAAGAGGGCGCAACCCAAGTGTGGTTCTTGGTCCAAAATAAAACGAAAACCAAGGTGCGCATCTTCATTTGCTGGTCAACATTACTGTAAAGATTGGCGACCGTGGGTTAAATAGTAATGGAGGAGGGCGCGACACAAGTTGTTCAGCCCCTATTTCGACTAAGTCAAGGGCTATAACTCTTTGGTTATTAAAAATAAAAATGGAAACCCAGGTGCCCATTTTCACTTACTGGTCAATATTTCTGTAAGGTATGTAAGGTCGCGCGACACATTTTTTTCGGACGGACGGACGGACAAGTGCAAATCTATATCCCCCTCCACCCCTCCCCTCCCCCCCGCCCCCACTCCCCCAAGTGGAGGCATAAAATTAATAATAATAATCCTACAGTCACTCGCCATTGTGTGCGATAACACAACGACTCAATCTGCCGAGAATAAAATATCATAAATATAATAAAATCAAGTAAAAAGAAGGTTGTTGTCCCCAAGATCCGAACTCTTAAAAACTATTATACTCTGCACTATCGACTGCGCCACCGAGACGAGTTATGGTATGGTAAGTAACTTATGTCAACATGCAACATTTAGTGGTCTCTATCCTTTTGCGGAACGACTGTTTATTCACTGAATTAAGTAATTTTAATTGTTTGTTAAGTTTGAATTATATAAGTTCATAAAACAACGATTTGTGCCATATGATGCGAACACAAAATTGCAAATTTAAAGGATTTATTTGAAAAGCAAGCATGGCTGATATATAACTACAGATTTTCCTCTTCCGTGTACCACATATAATATCACACAGAGTCCGAGCAACGACAATAACGAACAAACGTCGTCCTACATGTGTCTCTCGCTCTGACATTTGTGACAACTGGGTACTGTGTGTTCCACAAATGTGTTATTCTTGACATTGCACATGGTCATGATCGTGCGTAAGTAAGAGATAGTGTATGGTTACATTGAGTTGGTTTATTTAAAGACATCACACCAGAATCAAAAGATCATGGACATTTTACAGCTAGAGATGATCACAAACTTGTTAATCCTCTACTGTGGAAAATATTTATTGAGGCCCTGACATAATTTTATATAAGACTACAATGTGCAATGTTTCTTACAATTGCTAAATGTTCATTTTATTCGAAATATTTAAATATGGCAGATTAAAAAGGTAAAATCTGCAAATTCAATTTATTTTATTAATTAAAATTTAAAAAATCTATGTTAGAGAATATTTTGCCACACTATGAGAACTACCATGACAAGTGTGAACCAGCATCCAGATGTAAAACAGATAAAACATTATGAGCCAAGTCATATTATCATAACAGACCCTTTTGCAAAACAGCTTTTATTATCGACAAAACTCCCCAGAATTACATTTACAGTATGGACTCTTATTTAGTGGAATCTTTTAATAGCACACTAAACATTTTTCACGACAAAAGGCTAGGTTCTTGTGGTGATATACAGTACATTTTAAAAACAAACTTAGCTGTGTGTCATTGGAATGAAAACATTAGTTTGGACAACGCACGTCGATCATCCTATGGATACTGAAATCGAATTTGGTTAAGATGGGTCAGTTTATTGTTCAAAGACTGTATTTGGAGAAGATTTTAAAAGACCCAGTTAATGTAAGTTAACACATAATTATTATTAAATTAACTATATAATATATGTTGTCTTAAACTTAACCAAAATCAATACTAAAAATATTGAAATTAAATCATGCTGGTACTGTTACACATACAATTTAGAAATAATTAAATCGGATTTAAAATTGTTTGTCGGGTCCTCATAATATAACAGTACATACCAATCTCCAATTTTGCATGAAATTCTCGTACTTGTCACAATGCATGAAAAAAACAATCATAATTATGCCCCAACTATTTCTATAGGATGGATTAGGCTGGTGTGATGTCTTTAAACATCGAGAAGGGCGTAGCCTTTAATCATCGAGCTGGGCGTAGCCTTTAAACATCGAGATGGGCGTAGCCTTTAAACATCGAGATGGGCGTAGCCCATTGAGGTGCTTAAATTAACCAACGAGATGAAACCATACTCTATTTGTTTTGTAGAATGTCCATTTCAGCTCTATTTCAGTTATTCTAACTGTTATTCTAACTGTTATTCTGACAGGTGTTATTTTCAATTAAACGATTTACACCTGAGCTATTACAAAGAGAATTTTCAGTGACCATGCTACAACGTTTATTAAATGCCTTTGTTTGTGGTAGCGAACTGTTTTCGATGGGATACATTTACGTATATCCTATTGTCTTTTAAGAATATACAACAGTGTAAGAGACAGGTTTTGCAAACAGATGTTTCTTATGGAGTAATCGAGTCACCCCCTTCCCAAACTGTTCTATATGTAGCATGACATGATAATTTCTGTAACTTGCTAGTTAAAGTGGCTATGCCGCCAAACAACAGCCAACTTTTACAAAATATGTACACCCTGTCTAAAGCGACTGACGACAAAGCATGTATAACTTACATATTTTGAGAATCCAAGCTATATAAATGCAACATATTCGGCTTTCACCACCCAGGCTTAACCCAAAAACTGGAGAGACGAATTAAGAGTTACCAACTTCTAAATAATTCATATCACGGATATTTTAACCCTTAACCCGCTTAGCACGACTATAATAGCATTTGCGTCCATTTTAAACCCAGATCAGCCGCTGATCAGGCTTTACAATGTCGGGCTGCTGATCGGTCATTTCCCCAAAAACAAACCTTTGTCACATAAATGGAATGGTCTTAATAAAAATAAAGAACAGTCCATTATATATGTGTAGCGGGTTAAGGTTTAAGAACCCGTTAATAAGTATTTACTTTTTATCAGCACAATATATACATTATTAATATGACTTGAACACCGGGATAAAGTTTTGAAAAACGTTTGTTACGTAAGTGCAATTTTGCCGTTATTTGGCGAGATAGCTATTTTAAACTTTAGATTTGTATGCATTTGGTTCTGTACGCCAGCCATGTCTCCTTCAGGTTCGTGGTATCTTTCTTGTGTTTGTTCTATGTGTCAATATCAAACCAGTCGCACACATACTAAGTAGATATAAAAATAGAACAGGAAAAGTGGCATTCAAGGACGACAGTCAACCACAAACACACACAGCAACAAAGAACTACTTTAAAGATGAGTACAAAGCAAAATAAGACATCACAAACTCAAAAGGTTGACGATAGGGCTACCGCATTGGAACGGTCAGTGGGAAAAAAGGCCGCTGGGGGTTTAAACTAAGTTCTAGAGTGCACCAAACCTCGCTCTTACCCTATTGTCATCCCAATAAACGGGATAGTTTAAATAAAAAAATCCCCGCCAGGTTATAATCTCTGACAAACAAGGCAGCATTAACAGGCAATATAACACATACATGATCATGCATATATAATATAAAAAAGCAGAAGCCTAGAAAGCCATAAAGTAAGTACTCAATGACTTGGCAGAAGCCAGAGCAACAAGAGAACAAACCGTTAAGGGTACGACTAGACAAGTTTAAAGACATATAAACTGATCTACACAATCAGCAGATACGTTAAACTCATGACAGAAACTATGACGTATAGTAACTATTACTTAAATACCTGAATCCGTTATGAAAATCGCAGGAATATTTCGGTCCCAGAAATTCTTGTGATCACTCCTCAGGAAGTTGTCATACGCCGACAGCTCTTGACTCGTTAAATTCTTTGATGACTCAAAGGGCAACGGGAATGACTCTATCTCAAACTGATCTCTATCTGCTCTTGTCCATGCAGCCCTTGAGCAAAATATTAAAAGGAAAATACAGGTCTCTGGAATTATATTTATAATGTAGTTTATATAAGTATAACAATCAAAACGCCAAAACACATTAAAGGGACACATGGCAATCTTGATTTTTTAAAATCTCGCGACGTCCCGTTAGTTTTTCTACATAAACTGCATTTGTTCAATCATTAATATTAACTATAACAATAGTATAAAGCAAACTTTTTGCATATTGCTAAATATTGATTACATTTCACCAATAATATAGTCAAACCTATGGTACAATAACGAGGAAAAGATGAAAACTTAACATTGTATTTGAATATATGCAAGCAGATATAATGTCAAAGTGATACTGGATTAATAAATCGAGCTAATTTTAATGCTTGATAACAACTTCAAGATTGCCATGTGTCCCTTTAACATCAACGGTTTATTACAAAAAGTGTGGCATAAAGCAGGTAAGAACATCCAGTTCTGTTATGATATAAATATCCACAATTTAATATTCAATCTTAGTTTCGTAAATTATCTTATTAAATTCAAAATAAAATATAACGATGAGCTAAAACGTAATAAAGAATAATATGTATACTTCAAAGTAGACGCTAGATGGGCATCTGCTGTCTTCCGGTATATCAGCGCCAGAAAATCGCCTCTAAATTTGTCTGAAGCCATACTCGCGAAGGCAACGGGGAATAGACTCTGCAACTAAAAATAAATGTAGGCGTTATATTAATTACATTGGAGACTGCCACTTGGGCTGTTACTTGTTTGATATCGTTAAAAAACAGCCACATTTCTAGTGACGTTTGTTATGAAAAACAACTGTCTTTGAGCACTCGCTTTGAAGTAGATTCTCGTTCTCTCTTTAAAGAAATTGTTTTTTCTTTATTCTATAACACCACTTTTCTTATGTGTATATTCATGAGAGCATGTGAAACATGATGAATACCGGATTGTCAAAATGAAAACAGGAAATTTATATATGCGTTTTGTGTGTGAGTGTGTTTTTCGTGTGTTTTTTGTTTATGTGTTTTTGTTTTGTTGTTTTTTTGTTTGTTTTTTTGTACAATTTGAATAATCGAAATGTATTTGACCTGAAACAATGTTGTATATAGTTTGTGTTCTTCATTCGGTGAAACATGTGTATTGGATCATTAATGGCGACGTTTTGTCATCTTCGTGTTTTACTTATATTGCATATTAATGATGCCAGACTCGTCTGGCAGCATGGCGGGTGTTTCAATATATACAGTCCATTTTAATTGCGGAGAGAGTGAGATTTGGTTACCCTAGAACCTGGTTTAAACCTCCAAAGGTCGATTTGCCACTGACCGTTCCAGTTCGGTACCCCAGGTGTCAACCTTTCTATGTTTGTGATATCGAATACTTTTCCTTTTTATTGTTCATGATTTTGTTTGTATGGTGTTTTACTCCATTTTCAACACATGTAAGGTTATATATGACTGTCGATTTATCTTTTGGTAGAGGCAGACCAAACACTTTTCCTGGGTATAACCGGTACTGTACACATCCCGCCACCCGTAAGAGTCGACACTTCCTCACTTACAAGTCGAGCTCCCAGTGGGATTCGAACCCGCAGCGGTGAGTGGCGGTATACAAAGCGACGTCGTTAACCAATGCTGAATGTGTTCTTTTGCGGATCGCGTTCTGGGAATGCTACATTTCCTAACTAAAGTTTTGAAATATTTAATCTCTCTGTATTAAAGTTATAGTTTCACACATCTTTGTCATCTTTTTTGTTATTTTACATCATTATTTTTGTATATAAGGCTATACTATTACTTAATACATTATTACAGTTAAGTACAAAACGATCCTGTCTTTAATAAAAGACATTTTCAAATTCAGATATTTTTTTGTTTTAATTCATTTTACTCAAATATTAAAAACACCTCACACAAATATGGAAGACGGATGCGGCCATTTCGACTTCGCGACTTCGCGACTTGTTAATACAAGGCGAAAAGCCGAAGGCGATACATAGTTGGAGATAGGTTAAATAAGAAACTAACACCAGCTGGTACATTCTGCGACTGTTCTGATGTGTTGTATTCCATCATTGTGTCCAATATGATCACACCATTGGGGACTATATTCGGTGCTGCTTCGCCATAATTTGTAGCTAACCAGGGATCCATCCATGATGCAATAAAATGTTTACTTCCCGCCAGAGGACCTGTATACAATCATACATCATGCAAGTATGTCAAATAAAACCTGACATTAACAGAAAAAGGTGCCTCAAGGTACTCGGTTATCCTCATAACATGGAGCACGTTATTGCTTGTAACTAAAACATTAGTCACTAAAGTTATAAAAACAGTTTAAATATACATTTGAAAATGCAAGATGTTCATTAAGATATACTGTCCTCTCTATACAATAACCTTTTTTGAAATGTCTGCTAATTAATATAAAGTAAAAGCATATTTGAATGAGCAGTGTACATGATTTTAGTGAATAAAAGAAAAAAGCATACCAAATTCTTCCAAATCGAAACTAGCAAACAAGATAGTGTTTTGTCTTTTTGTTCCCCTTTTGTTCATTTCCGTCAGTTGTCTGGCAACGTCTAACATGGCCGCCACGCCTGCACCATTGTCGTCCACACCTAGATAGGCACAACAACACTCATACGGAATTACTATTACAAGGTGTCCGTGTAATTATAAGTAGATATAAACAGGAAAAGTAGCATTCAAGGACGACAGTCAACCACAAACTCACCGTTGAAAGAAACAAAGAACAACTATCTATAAAGATGAATAATAGGTAAGATAAGACATCACAAACACATAAGGGTTGACAATAGGGCTACCGCCTTGGAACGGTCAGTGGCAAAAAAACACGCTGGGGATTTAAACCAGGTTCTAGGGTGCACCAAGTCTCACTCTTACCCTATTGTCATCCCAATAAACGGGACAGTGTAAATAAAGATATCCCCATCAGGTTACAATCTCTATCAAACAAGACAGCGTTAATAGAAAATATAAGTAAAACACATTAATGATTATGAATATATAATATAAACAAAAGAAAGGCCTAGAAAGCCACAAAGTAAGTACACAATGACTTGGCAGAAGCTAGAGCAACAAGAGAACAAACTGTTAAGGGTAAGACAAGATTACCACACTTTCTGTTTTCTTGGTATGAGTTTCACATAGGACGGATTAGATAAATGTCAGATCAACAAGAGTTGTCGGAGGAGAGCGCGCTCGACTTTCGAGGTCTTGTCAATTCACTGGGCAACTAACTTGAAAAAATGCACATAATTCTGTTAATATGTGTAAACTGTTCAGTACAAAAGGTTTTTACTAGGTGTTTTTGATTAATGTGAAGTTTCATTTCAGTCTGTCCAACGGTCACATATATTAGCTTATATACAGATTTCAAACACAATATGCTTAAGTTAGAAAAGGGGCAGAACTGTGCCAAAATAGGTTTCAGAGTTATATGACATGTGTGTAACATGTTATTTATTGATACCGAATACATGACTGTAGTTTCATTCCAATCTGTTTCATACAGATTTTCTAACACAAATTGCTGAGGTTATAAAGGGGCATAACTGTGTCGAAATTATTGTTATAGTTTATATATGGTTCGGGCGTGGAATGTTATTTATTGATACCAAATACATGTGTTAAGTTGTATGCCAATCTGTGCAGTGAGTAAACAAATATTAGCTTTCTTACACGTTCCGCCTAAGTAAAAAAGGAGCATAACTGTGCCAAAATAGGATGCAGAGTTGTGTGACTGGCCCGTGGCATGATATTTATTAATACCGAATACAGTAGTCAACCTGTCCAGCGGTTAAACAGATGTTTAGTTTACATACTCGTATTTAATACAATCTGACTAAGTATATAAAGGGTCATAACTTTGTCAAAATAGGTTACACAGTTATGTAACTTGTGCTTGACACGTTATCTATTTATACCGAATATATGTATAAAGTTGCATTGCATTCTGTCAAGTAGTTGCTGAGATATGAGCTTACCGAAAAAGGTTACGCCACTCCAAGGAGACGGAGACGCCGGTCGAGAAGAATAACTCGTAATGTCTTCGAATATAGACGAGCTAAAGATGCATATAAAACGTATAAAGTTAAATAAGCACACCCTTTGTATTTTCGACTGTGTCATAGTGGGCACCGATGCCTACTATCTTATCCTCCAATTTGCCGAAACGTTCTCCTTTGAGAACTCCAATAACAGTTACAAACGTCGTCTGAAATAAAACATTTAATAATCATCACTTATGTTACATGTTCTTACTTCGTCTCCGTGGTCGAAGTGTTAATGGCGTTGCGTTGTAAACCTTCTCGCCTCGCACAGCTGCGGGTTCGAATCCCACTGGGAGCTCGACTTGTAAGCGAGGAAGTGTCGATTTTTACGGATGGCGGGAGGTGTACAGTACTGGTTCTGCCAAGGAAAAGTGGGTGGTTTCCCTCCACCACAAAAGAAAAATCGACCGTCCATATATAACCTTACATGTGTTGAAAATGACGTAGAACACCATACAAACAAATCTGTCAAGACATGCCAAACTGCTTGTGCAGTTATCAACTTACAGATAAAAAAATTCTGTCGGAAGGATAGCACGGTCGATTATTCAAATCTTGAACTAGAAATGTGTCCTTTGGATGCTCGAGCTATTGCTTCAAATATGAATAAGGTAATTGTCAATCGGACAACATTAATTTCGTAAATATTTACTAATCCAATGGGTATGACTCTGGAATAACAGAAGCGATGGGACTGAGTATCGAACTTGGACCAGATATTGTGCCTATATACAACTGACCAATTTTGAAGTAGACTTGTTACCAAAGTTAGAATCCGGACAACATTAATTTAGTGAATTTTACTATTCAAATGGGCATAACTCTAGAATTACTGAGGCAATGGGGCTGATTATCGAACTCGGCTGAGACATTGCGCCCATATACAATTTGACCAAGTTTAGAGAAGATTGGATAACAGTTATAAAAGTTATAGTACAGAGAACACTAAATTCGTGAATATTTACTATTCCAAGGGTCTTAACTCTAGAATTAGTGCGGTGATGGGGCTGATTATCGAACTTGGCCGAGACATTGTGCCTATATACAAGTCAGAAGAAGACTGGTTAACAATTACCCAAGTTAGAGTCCGGGCAACATTTATTTCGTGAATATTTACTACTCAACTTAAGTTATTGAGACAATGGGGACCGATTATCGAATTTGGTCGAAACATTGTGCCCTTAAACAATTTGAATAACAATTACTCAAGTTAGAATTCGGACAACATTAATTACGTGATTGTTCTGTTCCAAGAGGCATCACTTTGGCATTAGTGTGGCAATGGGGCTGAAAATCGAACTTGGCCTCGATGTTGTACCCATATACAATCTGACCAAGTTTGGAGAAGATTGGACATTTCGAAAAATAGGAAAACATATTACAGTATCATGTCAGTTGTTTTATGCCCCCGCTATTCTAAGAATGGTGGAAGGGCAAATAGTGTTACCCTGTCAGCCGTACGTCCGTGCGTCCATCCGTTCGTCCGTGCCGAAAATATTGTCCGGACTCCAACTTGGGTAATTGTTATCTAGCTAAAACATTCATTGCGAAGAGAAAAGATGAGCATAAAGACAATGATTAGTCGATGAATCGTTACAAATTTAGTTATACATAAATATTAAACTTTTACTAGTACCCCAGGTGAGTATGAATCGTTAAATTCGTGATACTCAGCTTCTAGCCCGAATCTCGTAAATTCATTAAAGATGAACTCCTTGGCTGTCGTCTTGTATGCGACGTTGGTATGGTAACGGCTTTCAGAAAAATGGTCCGTAATTGACTTTTTCATGTAGTCCGTGTCAGCAGCCCGCACCATGGGCACTGCAATAAATATTTACATCACATTGTAAAGATTGCTATTTCTATTTGACGATTCTTACGGATGGCGGGAGATATGCAGTACTGGTTATTTCTAGGAAAAAGTGGATTTGCTGTTTCCACCACAAAAATGGCCTGAAATATGCTGAAAATGAGGTAAAACACCAGTCAACTTCGACTATTTGGCGTATTGTGTTCTTAAAGCGAACCTGTCTCCAAAATGAATATGTTCACGCGCTTGCTTTGTATAAGGTATTACGAGAGACAATGTTCTATTAAATGAATGTAACCGGGTACATGTGAATGGGGAATAATCGGTTCCTAACCGTATGTCCTCGATAGCTCAGTTGATAGAGCACTGGTACGGTAATCCAGAGACCCTGGGTTTGAGTCCCGTTAAAGGCACACTTTTTTCACCACCTGTTATATTTGGGGCTCGTTTCCTGTATAATTAGAAATTCTGGGACGACTTTCAGTCTGGTGAGGGCGTATGTAACCGGGTGCAGGTAAATGGTAAATAATCAATTTCTAATATATGTCTTCGATAGCTTAGTTGGTAGAGCGCTGGTACGGTAATCCAGATACCCTGGGTTCGAGTCCAGGTTTAGGCACGATTTTGCCACAACCTGATATATTGAATTATTTATTTAACTTTATCATTGAATCACAATGTTAAAATAAAGTCGGCTTCTATATAATTATCAACATGACTTACATTTGACACATTTGATTATTCATAATTTTCCATTGTTGAGAATTTATCTTATTTTCAGTAGGTGATACAATTTGAGTTTCTCTGTTTTTATCCTTAGGTTCTATAGAAACATAACAATCTTTGGCAGAGTAAAAAAAAGATAATTTTGAAGATTTTGATTTTGAAAGATACATATATTGAATCAATTTGCATGAATGCAGGTTTTTAAAGCAATCACACAGCAAATACCTTAATTTTAACAGTAAACTTGGTTGAACATCAAGGATAAAGACCGAGTTTATCACCTACCAGAATGTATTAGTATGTGTTATTTCTGGTCACTGATTGGTCAGTTATTTTGATGATGCTGTATCACAATTATGAATTCAGTATCTTTCAACATTCCTCCGACAAAATCAAAACAAATCCGTATTGAAATATCATATTTAACGACCCTAGTACAACATTGAAACAAGACGGCCGCCTTTGTTATGTTAAAATAATATCATAAAAGTCTGGTCAAGATGACCTTGACCATCTGATAAAAAAACTGATAGGGTTTAATGTTTAACCAAGACCACTATTAAAGTTTGAAGGTTGTAGGTCAACTAGTTTATGAATAACAGGCGGAAAAAAACTTTTCATGATCAGGTGACAGTAACCTTGACAGGCGCTTTACATGATCGGGTTACTGTGACCTTAACCTTTGACCTTCTAACCCCACATGAATAGGAGTCATTGTTTTAAAACGGGTACTGTTTCTGTTAAGTTTCAAGATTGTAGGTCTAATAGTTATAAGTTACAGTGGGGAAATATTTCTCAGGATTCTTTCATTGTTAGGTCATTGTGACCTTGATGACATACTGAATCTAAGGGCAATAGAATTCCTCCTCTCAAGAAGGCCAATACATCTGTGCAGTTTAATAAATGTAGGAGTTATACAACTGATAAAAATATACAGAAGTTATTGCCATTTATTTTTACTAGACAATCTTAAAGTTTATTATTGTAAAATTTATATAGTGACGTTTTTTTGTGTGTAAGTAATTCCATTTATCATGTTCATTTACGACACAACTTCAACCATTAACTAGTTAATCATGTTCATTTACGACACAACTTCACCATTAACTAGTTTATAATGTTAATTTACGACACAACTTCAACCATTAACTAGTTTATCATGTTCATTTTTACGACACGACACAACTTCAACCATTAACTAGTTTATCATGTTCATTTACGACACAACTTCAACCATTAACTAGTTTATCATGTTCATTTACGACACAACTTCAACCATAAACTAGTTTTATCACATAACATGGCGTCTGGGAGTGCAGTAAAGCCATAACATAACAGATGCAAATGAGGACCGAATCACTGTGTTTGTATATGTTAAAACGTTTAATAAAAATTGTTTTCATGGTATATCATACGGTACGTTCAGACGCCTTAATTATTTATCATTATTTGAAATATTACTTCATAAAATGAACGTTAGTAACGTTAAAATTGGTTTAGGGTGTCGCATTATTTGTAAGGCGAACGCATTTACAACCGCGTAACGTAGCGTTGTCGTGTAAACCATGATTTGCCTTACAAATTTCCACCGTAAATAAGGAAAATTGACAACATTAAATTGAAACTATCACGTCGTAGGTGGGTTATGTGATAAACAGAATCTTACATTCGTGACTTTGTATTATTGACTTTAATAAACTCGTTGGATAAAAAGATAGGATATTCGGCAAGAGCATCGTATCCTATCATTTTTTCCAACTCGTTTATTAAAATCAATAATACACAGTCACTCATGTAAGATCCTCTATATATCATGTTCATTTACGACACAACTTCAACCATTCACTAGTTTATCCTGTTCATTTACGACACGACACAACTTCAACCATTAACTAGTTTATCATGTTCATTTACGACACAACTTCAACCATTAACTAGTTTATCATGTTCGTTTACGACACAACTTCAACCATTAACTAGTTTATCATGTTCATTTACGTCACAACTTCAACCATTCACTAGTTTATCATGTTCATTTACGTCACAACTTCAACCATTAACTAGTTCATCATGTTCATTTACGACACAACGTCAACCATTAACTACCCCTGGTTCAAAATCTGTATCTGAAAAAGTGCATAACGGCGGAGATATCAATTCGCTGAATTGGCTTTTTATTTATTGTAATTATTGTTTCGATGCGTGTTTCTGTGTTACTATGGTTACTGTGGTTACTATGGTTACTATGGTTACTATGGTTACTGTGGTTAAATGCTGCATTTCCTGTTCGAAAATTATATCTTTCTTGACAAAATAAACTCCGTTAATGTATGTTCATCGATCTAACGTTTTGTATATAGGCACTAACCTGTTCTCGCAATGCACAATCATATTCCTCAGGAGTGTCTGGGTACATTTAAAACGCGAAAGAAATCGTGTCACAACCGTGACTCGAACCCAATGTCGCTAGCTTACCGAGACGGCGTTCTAACCAATGAACACTTAAATTCAAATGCAAAAATATGTTATGGCGTCTCAGGGATCTTTTGGCAATTCATTAATCACCGTATGCATACCCGAGATGAATTGACTTTAACTGAATTGAGTTTTAAGGCGCACCAACACAAGAAAGGTTATATGGCGCCTAACAGGAATGAACATGCCAGGCTCAACCTCCATGTACATCGAGATAAAATATGGAGAATGGGTAGGACCTTCTCACCTGCAGAACTGCAGAGTTGCTGCAAATTATATTGTAGACACTCCATTTATGCTGGAGCCACGTTTATTGTTTTTCTGCCACTGCTCTAGTGATTTGAGCGAGATGGCACCTGAAACGATGCAGTGGTCATGATGAAGACCTTTAATGAGCATGAACAAAAAATGATAAAATGAACATGAATTTGGGAGGGAGGGGTTCTACCCGTCTGCCTATCCCTCCAACGGGATCTGTAGTGGCCCTATTCTTTGCCCCGGAACCCAACGGGGCCCCCTGAACCACACGGGGCATACCCGAAATGAATGCATAACTCTGATACCGTCATCAAGTACTCAACCATCCTCATCATAACCACAGTTAGCTTTATTACAACCATCACCGCTACCACCACCGCCGCCACCATTATCACAACCATCACCGCTACCACCACCGCCGCCACCATTATCACAACCATCACCGCTACCACCACCGCCGCCACCATTATCACAACCATCACCGCTACCACCACAGCCGCCACCATTATCACAACCATCACCGCTACCACCACCACCGCCACAACCACAGGTAGCTTTATCACAACCATCACCGCTACCACCACCGCCGCCACCATTATCACAACCATCACCGCTACCACCACCGCCGTCACAACCACAGTTAGCTTTATCACAACCATCACCGCTACCACCACCGCCGCCACCATTATCACAACCATCACCGCTACCACCACCGCCGCCACCATTATCACAACCATCACCGCTACCACCACCGCCGCCACCATTATCACAACCATCACCGCTACCACCACCGCCGCCACCATTATTCGATTCATAAAAGTCATACGTTTAATTCACGGATGAAGCTTTTAGCTAAATTTATTGATAAACAAGTGCCAGCTAGACGACATAGAGTGAAAAATTAACAACAGCCGGAATGGTTAAATCCCGATATTTTAGACGCAGTAAGCAAGAGATACTTAAAAGGCACTGAACGATGATGATAATTATAGAAATTCGCGTAATCTAATTTGTCAGCTGATAAAACTGTTTAAACAGTGTACTTATGAGCGCAAGATTGAAGAGGGTAAATCGATTTGGAAACTATTTAAGGAACAAGGTGCATCTTCAGAAATGACCAGCATTGTAATTTGTAAATCAACTCACTAAGGAGGGCTCAGTAATCACGAAGCCTGTGAAATACCGAATGAATTGAAGTTTATTAAAGTTTATTATTTTATTAATACAGCAAAACTTAAAAAAATCTATTATAGGTTCCAGTTTGAAAAGGCTATTCGTTTTATCAATGATAAAGTGCCGTCTGATGTTTCTTATAACGGAACCATCTAGCTAATTTAGATATCGCAAAAGGGTCTGGATGACATTAGTCCAAGACTTGTAAAGATATATTACAAAAGACATGGCCTATATGTTTAATTGTAGCTTAAAGTCGGGTTCCATTCCAGATGTATGGAACATTGCTAAAGTTCAATCTATATTTAAAGCAGGTCATGCGGATGATGTCAATAATTATCGTTCAATTTCTATACTACCTATTATTTCTAAATTGAACTGTATAAATGTAGTGATCTGACCATAAAATGGTTTACATCATATCTAACTGACCGGAAACAAAAAGTTGAACTGAATGGGTTACTTTTTCAAATTTGAATGGTGTTACTGCAAGGGTCATTCCTTGGTTCCCTGTTCTTCTTAATATTCATTAATCATCTACCACTACGTATTAGTGGCACGGTGAGTCACACAAATACGTTTGCTGACGATACAAATATATATGATGTTAATGATTCGTTAATTACAACTGAAAACAATCTACAAGCTGCACTGCAAATATTTCAAAACTGGTGCTTAGAAATCGGCATGGTACTATTTATTTGTTTGTATGGTGCTTTACGTCATTTTCAACACATACATTAAGGTTATATATGACGGTCGAGTTTTTTTTGTGGAGGAAGATCACCCACTTTTCCTGGAAAAAACCGGTACTGTACATCTCCGTAAGAATCGACACTTCCTTAATTACAAGTCAAGCTCCCAGTGGGATTCGAACCCGCAGCACTCAACAACGTCTTGTTAATTACAACAGCGCAAAATCGCGGTCCTCGCGGATTACTACAACACTCACCTAGCTTAGTTTTAATCTTTATTTGTGTCTCATCAATGAACAGCGCATATATATATATATATTTATTTTATGATAAGCAATGAAATACTGTGTTTCATCGGTGAAATAAAAGTGATATATAGAGTTTTATTTCCACAGTAGCTGCCGGGACTAATTTTTTAATTACGAAATAATAAATATGTAACTGTGTTTTATCGGTGAATAAAACACAGTTAGCAGTTCGGATGCGTAGTAATTAAATCACGAGTGCGTTAGCACGAGTGGTTTAATTACTCGCATCCGAACGACTAACTGTGTTTTATTCACCGATAAAATACAGGTAGGTATTTATTATTTCGATTCTAACACAACAGTTACCCCCTTGTTTACGCTATTGTTGGGGCACTATATATTATCTCGGAGGTCAAGGTAATCAGGCTGCTATGTTTACAGGCTGTTCCATTGGGCGCCCCCGTATGCAAAGTTTTGCGTTTCAATACACTAGTAGTCACGTGACAAACAATTAAGTCATTGCTTACGTCATATAGCTTGCGCTGTATGACGTCACATGTTCTCAGCTTGTTCAAGATGCGTATTAAGTTATATGTGTATTAATGCATATGATGGGTTTATATCGGGGGTGTGCATGGTTTGGGAGCATGGCAAGTTTGTTGTAATTAACATTTCATTAAAATTACAGTTGAGTTTGTCTTCGTGACGTATATTTACCAAGTGACGTCATGTAACGTGCGCTTCCGACGGATGAAATATACGCGGGCAATTAATGGAACAGCTGTATTTTATCGTAGAATAACATACAGCTGTGTAGGACCATATTTTTCCCAGATCACATTTTTCACACGTGTGAAGAATAGGATCCTATTTGTCACAGTTGTGAAGAATGGGATCTCATTTTTCACACAACACAGTCATATATTTCACATTTCCTGTGAAATTTGTGATCGATGAAGGTTTTTGATGTGACATGAAATCGCATTCTTCACATTTCAATATTAATGTGCAATTTTACCAAAAATGTGCATTTTTACATCTGAATCGCATTTTTCACATATTGCTGGGTTATGAACTCCGAAATGTATTTACCGTAAGTCGTATGCTATTAGGTTCGTTTCCATAGAAACTGATCCATCAAAAAGGGTTAGCGTATATTAACTTGCGAAACCTTTTTGGGAGTTGTTGCGGTAGCGCAGTTGGTAGCGTGGTCGAATTTGTTGTTGCTAGCCGCTGTCGCCATAGCGGTGCGGGTTCGATCCCGGCTAGTGCAAAACTAAATTGTAATTTATGTTCACTATGGTATCATGTCCATGTGTTAGCATTTCGTGTCTGGGCTGTAACTTTGTAACGAAATGAGGAATTTTAAAATAACTTGGCACAAATATTCACATATGAAGGCGATGTACAGAGCGCTTGCTTCGACCGCCTCGGGTCAATATCAAGGTCACGCATTGATGTTAAAAGACATTTGATTATATTTCGTGTCCGCTCCATATCTCCTAAATCCCTAAAAGGATTTTCATGAAACTCGGGCATGTATGTCCATCATCTCATCGCGGCGTGGCCGAGTGGTTAGCGCGTTGGTCTTGCGATCGGAGGGTCGTAGGTTTGAATCCCACTCGGAACACGTCCACGACAAAAGTGGTCGGAAGCAAAGGAAATAATTAAATAAGTATTCTATACATGTATATCAAACAATTATCACTATAACAGAGACCAAAATCCCTGTTGTAGGAGCCAAAATCCATAATCAATGAATACGGGTCTCATTCCGTACTCAAGAGCACCATGTGTAAGAATGGTCGTAGGCAAAACATGTTATCCTTTATAAATATAGACAATTATTATTATCGAGAAAACGTGTTCCAGGCGCGTCCGAGCTCAAGGTCACGGTCACGGTTAGGTCAAATATCCTAGCCCAGGGTTTGGCTAATATTTCGTGTCCGCTCCTAAACCCCTTGAAAAATGTCATAAAACTAGGTTCAAATCTTCACCTCATCGAGGCGACGTGCAGAACCCACGTTACAGGTGAGTCAGCTCAAGTTAAAGGTTGCGGTTGCAGGTGAAAGATTCGAGCCCAGGATTTGGTCTCCGATCCATATCTCCTAAACGACTTGTAGGATTTTCATGAAACTTGGTTCAAATCTTCACCTCATCATGCATGAGAAAGTTATGGAGCAGACACGTGAAAACGGACCAACAGGACAGACTCAAGGAATCGAGCAATCCTACATGTCTTACCGCATAGTTTAGCCAAGATGTCCCTATTTAAAGCGGTCACATTGGCCATCAAGGAAAGAGATGTTGCTATACATGTATCAAGTACAATATATTTTTGTGAACATACATGTCCCTACTGGTCGTGGACAACATGTATACAAAGTTTGAGAATCACAGCACAATCGTTCTTAAGTGATAGAAAATGTATTCTTGGCCAAGGTCATCTTGATATTGACCTAATAATCTCATTATTAAAAAGGGTTATCTACTGGTCATGTCCAAACTGCAAACCAAAATTACGGATCCTAGGCGCAACTGTTCTTGTGTTCTTGATTTGTCCAAGGTGAAGCGACCTTAAACTTTGACCTACTGACCTCAAAATCAGTAGTGATCAACTACTGGTCATAATTAACCTCCATACCAAGTTTGAGGAGCGTAGACCCAACCATTCCCTATCGTTCCATTGTCCAAAGTCACCGCGACCTTGAAATTTGACTTCAAAATCATATATATATATCGCTTTTTTCTAGCCGATTAATCGATTATGAAATCCCAACCAATTCCCATCACTAATATATCGTGTATCACATATTATTCAGTAAACAATGAAGGTGCTAGAGTGTTCACATTGTTAAATATGACATTCTTTGATAAATCAAGGGCATACAACTCTTGATCCTACCGTTTAATCGGGCTCAAAATCGACCTTTATCGAGATCTTTATGCCACAAATATTACATGTATTTCCATGTATGGACAGGATCGATTAAGAAATGAGCATGCTAGATTGTAAACATTCTTAAAAACAGCAACTTTTGATAAATTAATGGCACGTAAATCTTGACCCAGCGGTCCAATCTGGCTGAAAACAGAACTTATAAAGATCTGACAGTCATAGACAATGAGTCTAACATAGATTAGGATTGGTGACAAATTTAGTTACTACCGTGTGTACAACATACGACATTGTTTGTTTTCCAAGTTTAACGCCCGTTTTCAACAGTATTTCAGTCATGTACAGGCGGATAGTTTACCTAACCATATTTCCTGGGAAGGAAGGTACTTGACTCCCATCCTACGTAAGAAACAGTCAACTGTCTCACTTAAAGAGTCAGGTCGTTAACGCCGCTAGTGGGGCTCGAACCCATGACCCTCTATTGGTGATAAGCTATTTGACATACGTTTGCTGAATCAAGGGCAGGCAACTCTTCACAACGGTCCAATAAATGGTTTAAACTCGAACCTGACCGAAATCGTATATCGAAAACATATTCTGTCCAAACATGATTAGGATTTGGCGGTAGATGGAAAACATGATAAAAATATAGTCAATTTTGAAAATTCTAGGGCCACAACCCCTGATCTAATATTCCGATTATGCTTATAATCGAACTTGGCCAAGATCTTGTGACCACATATTATTATTTGTTGCCAAGTTTGATCACGTTTACTTGAACAATGTGGCCTCTACAGTGTGAATGAACCAGCAGTGGAAAATGGACGAACGATGGACATAAAATAAACGTAAACGTAACAGCCCAATATGAGCTAAGAACGCCCGCTTTGAGCTAAATAACAAAGTTCCATAACTCTGACAAAAATGAACAGAACGCAAAGGCGATATGCACAATTAGGTTTGGTACCAATCACTCGTGTGAATCTGGCCAGGGGTTATGGAGACAGACAGACAGACGGACGGACGGATGGACGGACAGACGTCGATCGGACGGACGGATGGACGGACAGACGTCGATGACAAAACAATATAATCTGCCCCTCAAGATGATGATGATGATGATGATGCCATAAATACGTTGCAACACTAAAAGGCACGGACAGAATCTGTGAAAAATGTGATTTTCTTGTTAACCCACTTTTTGGACAAACACATATGTCACATTTGAAAATGTGAAGGATAGGATCTTATTCTTCACAAGTGTGTGAAAAATGTGATCTGGGAAAAATATGGTCCTACACAGCTGTCTCTCTTCTTTGTGTATATGAAAGACTGCGGAGATCGTGTTAGAATGTAAAACCAATACAAATGCATGCACAGTAACACAAGATATTCCTACTGTTATACTGTTAAATCCACTGTTTACTTAATTTCTATCTGTGACGTTAATGGTTTCAAATATGTGACGTCGTGTAACGTTTCGTTACGTCATCGTGACTAGGAAAGAAGCGTGTGTAAAACGGTTTAGTTACTGAAATTGCTTAAATAATTGTTTGTAAAATCATAAAATAAAAAGAAAATTTGTTGTTTTGTCGTGAATAACATTTTATTTCATCTCGGAGTGAGAAAACTTTCATATTTTCACTCATGCTCCGCATTTGTGAAAATATATAGAGTTTAATTACCATTGTTGAAGTGATACGGGAAATAATTCCCGAGTGAGAAAGATTCTTGCGGTACAGAAACGAGTGCGTTTTCGCACGAGTTTCTATATCGCAAGAATATTTCTCACGAGTGAATTATTTTCCGTATCACGACAAACATGTTAATTAAACTATATAATATATATTATGTGATGAATTTCTTTCCAACCGTCTTTTGACACAAGTATTCCTTCTTCTGCACTCCTTTGGCGACAGCGCGGAGTAATATTATGACGTCAATTCGTGACGTTATATCGTGACGTCTATCGTTTAGTTCATAACATTTGGCTACTGAGCTATCTCGCGCACTAGTAGAGGAAGGGATATGTTATAGATTTTCTCAAACTGGGAAATTTCTATAATTCATCACAGAATATATAATATAAAGTTTTCTCACTTTTCGATGAAAAACAAAATGTTATTCACTCCAAAACAACAAATATCCTCTATATTGCCGATATACCGCTTTTAGTCTGCTGACAACTGATACGATACTTTTTAAGCATTTTAGTTACTAAAAATGAGAGAGAGAGAGAGAGAGAGAGAGAGAGAGAGAGAGAGAGAGAGAGAGTGGGGAAATTTGTTGTTTTGGAGTGACTAACATATTTTATTTCATCTAGAAGCGAGAAAACGTTATATTTTCACGAATGCGAAGCAAGAGTGAAAATATAAAAGTTTTCTCACTTTGAGATGAAATAATTTATTCACGACAAAACAACAAATTTTCTTGTTATGTTATGACTTTACAATTTTCAGGGAAACTACGTTAGAACAGCAAGGGAGGCAATTTCAATAACTAAGCCGCTTTACACATTTTTTGCCCTACTACAAAAAATAGTGCAAAGATATTTTATTTATACGCAAATAGAACAATTTGTTTAATATATTTATATTGGCAGTCATTTCCTTTTAACTTTTAAAATCCATTTCAAATCATTGTTTGAATAGAATGTACAATTCGCAGTGTTTTTCTCTTGGCATGTTTACATTTGCGTAGGAATATCTTGTGAAACGTTTTACTGTGCATTTGTGTTGGTTGTACATTTAAAAGTAGTTCCGGCAGTGAAACAATAAAACTCAATATTTCACACGTGTGAAATAACTCTTTTATTTCAATGGTAAGTAGTATAGAAACTGGAGGTTTTGGCGCAGTTTTCTCATCGAGGGTTGCAACGAGTCAGTAAATTTGTTGGCCGGCAAGCCAACCAACAAATTTAAAACCCACTGCAACCTCCTCAAAGAAAACCCCCAAAATCGCCAGTTTCTATACTACTTAGGAGAGCGCAATCTTTTTTTATTTCTACTTTCGACGAATCTACTTTCAACGAAGTTTCCCAATCACACGACCCAAAACGGCATCAACTCCGGGTCTTCTAGCAGGAGTATTTCTACATTTTGCAATATTGAACGGTAAGCGGGAGGCAAGTTGAGTTAGACAAGCTATTTTCATCCGACATTACAACAAACATACAGCAAGAATAATGCTACAAGCACCAAGAATAATCTAACTATACTACATATGAGTGAAATGAGAAAAATACGAGCAAGCATAGCAGCAGGGAAAAGATGGGGGAAATATATCAAAGAATTGTAAGACAAATTGAAAATTCTAGTAGCCCAAAAAAAGAAAAAGGTTCTGTCTCCAGAAGGTAAAACACTGAGAGCAAAAATAGCAGCAGGGATGAGATAGGGGAGAAATGTCAATGAATTACAAAAACAATTACAGGGATTAGATGGAATATTGGAAATCAAGAAAGACCAAAAAGAAGACCAAAAAGAAGACCAAAATGATATCAACGATACACAAGAAATGTCCGATGATAGTACAGATCAAAATGACACCGAAGATAGTACAGAAGATATTCTGGATGAATTACGAAATAGATCTGAGGATCTTTGGACAAAAGTAAAACATGGTATGCAGAAAAAGGAAGCTCTGTATGAAATGGCAGACATATCCATACAGCTGGAAAAACTTGGATCCATAGCCGAAAAAGATAAACATGAAATTCTCGATTGGTTGAACAAAGATTTGTTGCAAATCAATACAGATAATCTCATATATTTTCACCGAAAGAGGACTTGCTAAACTTCAGGTGCATCTCTACATTTCATTTCGGTAGAGGTATACCAAACGGGGTTCTAGTAATGTTCTTTCCTAGGACATTCTAGCAAGAGGACTTGCCAAACTTCAGATATGATAATGTCTCTACATATTTTTCGGTAGAGATATTTCAAAATGGGATAATGTTTGTGGAGCTACATGTTGAAATATCACCCAGTCAGAGATATCGGATTAACAAGAATACTGAAACAGCATCGAATCAAGAATACTGAAATATCACAGAATCAAGAATACTGAAACAGCATCGAATCAAGAGTACTGAGATATCACAGAATCAAGAATACCGAACTATTATAGAATCGAGAATACTGAAATATCACAGAATCGAGAATACTAGAACATCGCAGAATCAAGAATATTGAAACATCGCAGAATCGAGAATACTGGAACATCGCCGAATCGAGAACACTGAAACATCGCAGAATCGAGGATATTGGAACATCACAGAATCGCAGGTATACTGAAATATCGCCCAGTCAGGGAAACTAGAATATCATCCAGACAGAGATAAGTTGAGTTTGGAAAGCAAGCTATTTCCATCTAGGAATACAACAAGCATAAAACACACAGCGATAATGCATCAAGAATGTGCCTTTTTTCACAATGCTACGGAATAAGCACAGGCATGCGAGTGAAAATAAGCAAAGATAAGATAACAAGCATGCGAGTGAAAATAAGCAAAGATAACTTATCTTCTAATTCCGTAGCATTGTGGAAAAATTTTCCATCAATATTCCATCTAATCCCTGTAGAAATACTCCTGCTAGAAGACCCGGAGTTGATGCCGTTTTGGGTCGTGTGATTGGGAAACTTCGTTGAAAGTAGATTCGTCGAATAGAAATAAAAAAAAGATTGCGCTCTCCGCAATAGTATAGAAACTGGCGGTTTTGGGGTGGGGGGGGGGGGGGGGGTCTTTGAGGGGGTTGCAATGGGTTTTAAATGTGTTGGTTGGCTTGCCGGCCAACACATATACTGACTCGTTGCAACCCTCGATGAGAAAACTGCGCCAAAACCGTCAGTTTCCAGACTACTCTGGTAAAATACAGTATTTCATTGCTTATCATAAAAAAATATATATATATATATTAAATAAATTGCATCTATCAGTATATTGCCACTCAATAATGAGTTATAAGAGACTGTACACTATACAATCTAAAAATATGACACAGAATTACCGCTGTTACGAGTTTAAGAACAATTTAAATTTTACACCCACAAAGGTCACTAAACAGATATTTTATTTAGTAACTAAAATGCTTAAAAAATAACATATCAGATGTCAGCAGACTAAAAGCGGTAATTCAGAGTACATGCAATCAATGGATCATATAAATTAATAAAATAATAATGTCTTGAAACTATAATAACATTAATATTCAACTGACGTTTTAGGCGTAACCTGAATGAAAACATTAAGTGGGATAACATGCATAGGAAAAAAATTGTCATCATATGTGTGGCTTTTATCTAAAATGTAACGATACATTCCACTTAACTATAGACGTATTTACCACTATGATACCTATAGCCAACCACAATTATATTTGTGCAATCTAATATGAGTAAATACAACGACATTAAACATACAACGAAGAGCTTGTCGTATTATATACTGAAAAGAAAAAGAAACGCATAATGGGTTTTTCCAATATATATTGTATGTTAAATATGCTACTGCTATTCGAATGGTTCTGGGCGACAATAGGCCTGTCCTTTCAGAAAGAAGGTTTAAACAGCACCGAACACACCAAAGGTTACCCCTTTAAAGTTTCATTATCGACAGAATGCGCATTTGGCTCAAGCAGGTGAGCAGGCTTTAAACGTTGCAATCTCTTAATATTAAACACAATACTGAAATGGCTTGACTTTTTCAAGCGAAACTTCAAAATTTACGAATTTCGTGTAAAAAGTATACTTTGATTAAACTGTCTACTATATGACAAAGTTGTCCTTTCTGTAATTAGCTGTAGCCTCTTTTTGTACAACACACCTTGAGATATATGTGAACTATTACGCGGAATTAGGTGTATATAATAGTGTGGTATAGGCAATTTTTTGATTATGCGTTTCTTTTTCCTTTCAGAATATTAGGCAGCGAAATATACATGTTTAATGATGCAATGAACGCTATAAAATGCAATGACAATTCACCATAGAATTGTTCTTAATAAAGTTTAATTTATGTTTAAAGTTTCTAAGCAGCTTGTTCCTTCTTCTATATGGGGATGTTTGAGTTACATAACATAAGGTCACACAATTTTACATTGTGATATTAACTACGAGTCTTAAGCCAAATAAAAAGTTGTTTAAAGGAAGTATGTCTTACTCTGGGTCAGTAATTTGGAATGAAATCCCCGAGCGTATAATATCCTGCACGTCACTTAAATCTTTTTCAAACAATTGTAACAATTTTTATAGGATTGGGATATGTGCACGAGTACTTCAATAACGAAATTGCGCGACTTTAGGAGCGCAATATGTATACGCAGAAGAACGAGTGCATATATCCCAATACAAATCTAATAACCTTTTTATTGCATACGCATTATCAATATAAACGAATAATTAGAATAAAACAATATGTTTTAAAATTTCATTTTCATCAAAAATATTCGTTACATCGTGTGAATTTTCGCAATGAAATAAACTTTGTTTACATCACGTGACATACTTTATTTGACATGAACAGCAAATTGCACCAATCACGAACGAGTATATATAACACACTGCGTATGCAATACTCATGTTAAAATGTTTAGTGCGATATAAACGCTTATACCACAATAGCCTAAATACACACTATGCATCGTGTAATACCCGAGGATATACACAGCATATGTTAGTTATTGTGGTATAAATACAATAGAGCATGAGTCTTGCACGTGTACGGACGATAATGCACTCGCTGACGCTCGTGCATTATCTCCCCGTACACGTGCAAAACTCATGCTCTATCCTATCCTTATACACACACACATTTTCTGTTCATGTTAAAGAAAGTGTGTCACGTGATGTAAACAATGTTGATTACATTGCGGACAATTGCCACGATGTAACGACAATATGTTTGTTTCAAATAAATGTTTTTGGTTAAAATTAAATGTTACAACCTATTTTGTTGTTCTAATTTAAAAATGCGTATGCAATACAAAGGTTATTAGATTTATATTGGGATATATTCACTCGTTTTTTCGCGCATAAATATTACCCTCCTAAAGTTGCGCAATATAAATGCGCAAAAGAACTCGTACATATATCCCAATACAAATCTAATAACCTATAAATATTACAGTGATACCTGGTACTGGTTAACGCAGTTAACTTAATTTGTTTGTATGGTGTTTTACGTCACATGTAAGGTTACATATGACGGTAACTTAAGGTCAGTCAGTTAAATCCGTTTCAAACAATTATACAACATGGATAAAAAGGACTATATAACTGAAATTGTGTTTCATTTTATTGTTAACCTCCCTGTGTTGCTACAAACGTGTATATAAGGTTTTTAGTATGTTGCTTTGTAAATAGGGCCTCAGGGAAGATTAGTAATTTTACTAACTGGACTACCCTCTTAAAAACTATTTAGTTCAATTCAATTCATTAAATAATGTTGAAAACAAAATTCTAAAATCATTAAATATGTACTTGCATGGGTTCAATTAATTAGTCGTTACATATTTAGTTCGATTCTTACGGATGGCGGTAATTCTTACGGATTGCGGTGATTCGTACGGATGGCAGTGATTCTTACGGGTGGCGGGAGATGTACAGTTGGTTCTACCCAAGAAAAGTGGATGGTCTGCCTCCAACAAAAAAAAAATCGACAGTCATATATAAACTTACATGTGTTGAAAATGATGTAAAGCAACATACAAACACACAATCAAACATATTTAGTTAATGACTTAGAACTGTGATATTCTTTATTTCAGAACGATGTGTACTTGCTAAATACTGTCATTTATGTGTGTAGGTCTTCGTTTTTCATTGCACGTACAAACGTTTATGAAACCCCGGAAACACTTTGTTATTATAATCACCTCCTCTTTAAGTCAAATGTAATAAAACACTTGATATACAATATCTTTTTCACATCCCCTTAAATAAATGTGTCCTATAGCACGGAAAAATAGAATGCCCCAGTTTCCGACTAAATAGTGCTTATTTTCCAAAAGCGGAAGCAAAACTAGAATTGCAAGAACACACATGTTCTCAATGTCTGCATGTATGAAATCATTTTAAATGTAAACATGTTGACGTGTTTATTTTCTTAAAAAAACACACCAGATATTACGAAAAAGAAAGTAAAAGTAGAACAGTAAAAACGCATTTTTGCAATATTATATGCGGCAATACGACGAAAAGAAACATTAGTGGTCTTATAAAAATACAAGACGAGATTGTCGTGTTACATTAGGCAGCCAATATACAGTTTAATTATGCAATGATCCCTATATATGCAATGACAATTGACCAAATAATTGTTCTTAACAAAGTTAAATTTATGTTTGAAGTTTCTAAGCAACTTGTTCTTTCTATTTCGGATATGTTTGCATTAAATAAGATTAGGTCACATTATTTACACTCTCACTGTGATATTAGTTTTACCATTCTTAAGCCAGATATAGAGAATATACACCTAATTCAATTCCCATAGACTCCAAACTTTGTATAGCATTGTCACAAATAAAAACACTTTATTTTATGCTTAGCAGAGAAATAATGGATTTTAGCAATGAAATGAAAGTGGTATTTCATACGTGTGAAAAAAAGAGTTTTATTTTTTCCTTGCCGAAACTACTTTTTTTTCAACATATTTTTAGAAAATAACTGTTTAATATATATCACTCGACTGTAAATGGTCTAACTAAGAAAATGAGCTATAGTTTTTAAAACTGGTCAAGTATTCCAGAATTGTTGACATTTACGGTGAAAAATGTCAGTTGGGGATTTTTTTTTATAAAACTACTTTTCTCAGAAAGTTGCTATAAAAGTTATATCATTGGATTGGAAATAACTTAAAAACATGAGTCGTAGATTATTGAAATCGGTTAAATAGTTTAGAAGTTATAGGGAATTAAAAACAGCAATTTTATCATACTAGGCCAATGACGTCGTCAAATGTTTATTGTTTTTTTCTGCTTACTGCAGTACTCTTTAATTATAGAGCATAAAATAAAAAGAAAATTTGTTGTTTTATCGTGAATAACAGATTTTAATTTGAAGTGATCAAACTTCAACATTTTCAGCATTCGTGAAAATATAAAATGTTCACACTTCTCGATGAAATAAAATCTGTTATTCACCCCTAAACCATCAAATATCATCTTTTTATGCAATAAAGTAACATACACTGCATTCACTGCCAGTGAGATTGAACCTAGGACTTTTGAATTCCTCACAAACATACTACTCCGCGGCATTTTACAGAGCTGTTCCCAACCAAAGACGAGAGCGCGCGCCTGCCTTACGTCAAAAACTTCAAAAAGTGAGAACGGGCAGAATGAGTATTAAATTATTTTTCTTCAAATGCAGTTAAAAAATGAAATAAATGATGGTGAATAATGTTAGCCCCATACATTATTTATTTAACAGTACTTCTGATTTTTCTCTTTCTTGGTGACAAAAATGGACGCCATTTTCATAGTGATTCAGTGCAGAAAAAATCTTCCCATTTTATTCCCCGCTTCCAGTTAGGTTTAATTTATGATTGTATA
>JAWPHD010012077.1:0-78709 GCA_037043455.1 Cyrtodaria siliqua
ACTATTTTGTTCGATTATGCTACGTTTATAACTACTTATCTCTTTTGGTTTTATATAATAAAGAACACAAATCAATGACAATCATCGATCTCTACTGACGTCACTCCATTACAGTTTACATTGCCCAGAGCGTACGTGTGGCACAGTAACTAGCAAAAACATGTTTACTCAATTTTCATTAAACCTGTAGATTTTGAAAAATGTTGTTACCTTTAGGCTAGCGTAGACAGTTGTTACCTTTAGCGTTAATTTGAAAAGTTGTTACCGTTAGCGTTGTTACCTTTAGCGGAAGAGGTGAGTGTTACCTTTAGCGGAGTTTGTTACCTTTAGCGTTCGAATTGTTACCTTTAGCGGTGGCTGTTACCTTTAGCGGAAGTGTTACGTTTAGCGCTGTTACAAACAATAAATCAAACTTAGTGATTGCTATTCAGTTTCAAAATCACAGAATCAACCTCAGTAAAAGTACATACATATTCACAATTAGTCCTAACAATCCTCCTTCGGTTATCGGTTTTCAATTTATTTTTCAGGTCAACCTAATACCTTAGTCCAGATAAGCCTCTGAGTTAAGGGCACTTTTGTCTCAAACAATGTTTTATTGATGAATTTATTGCTGTAATATGTTCTCAAAATAAAGGAGTCAAAGGAAAACAACACATTTTGCGAAAAATATGAGCTGACATTTACTCGCCAGTAGTGTTGCTGAGCACGTGACCATGCGGTGAAGGTATAAAATATCTAACAAATATCTAACCCTGAAATTAGTACAAATGACTATACAGGGACGTAGCCAGAGCCTTGAGTATGCGGAAGACTCGTTCTACTAAAATGAGTTGCGAAAGTGTAGTGGGGTGTGGGGGGTGTGTGTTCGGGGCGGCGATGGTACCGTGGCATACTCCTACTGAAAATGTTATGAATGTAAAAATAAGAAGTAGATTGAACGCTGTAAGGTCAACGTCAATAGCGAAGTTCATATAAGGCAACCGCGTGCTGGCGCGTTTGAATAGTTCCAGAATAGGACGCTAGGATTGTTAATCTTCACGTGACCACTGAGGAGAGATGCCCTCTTTTTTTTTTTCTCTTTTTTCTCCTTTTGTATATATATAAAGAGCATGTTTTAAAGCCGTCTCATATATGACCTATATGGGGACATACTAGTCGGAATTCGGGAACCTCTCTAACTCCAGAGACGTAATACACCATTATTTCTTAGATCTCTGTCTAAACTTATTAAAGCTGCATTCCTGTGGTTCTTTTTCGGAAAATAGACTCAAATACACGAGACCGCCCGTCCGATGGACGAGGCTGATGTAAAGTGTCTTGCTCAAGAACGCACCGACGAATATGTGGCGCCGATGAGGCTTGAACATGGGTCCTTCGGAGTTTCACGTCCACTGGGTCACGCCGAGATAAATCGACAAATGGGATCGTAATTGACATATTGTCAGTACCGTGACTGTGATAATTTAATAGCGCGAAAATAGTGTGGACGTTGACTTGTATGCTGGATTGTGAGTGTAATCATAAACATATGTACATGACTTGATTTTAGCACTACTTTTTTAAAGCGCAAATTTAAATTATTTATGGAATTAATGCAAATTGATGCATTGTTTGATATATACTGTACAGTTATTGCCAGAAATGGAAATTGGTCGTAAATGAAAATAAAACGAAAGTCATGCTTTTTAAAAAAGGCGGTCAGATAAAAAGGAACCTATTGTTCACATATAATAATACTGTAATTGAAATTGTAAATAAGTTTACCTATTTGGGAATTGTCTTTACCACAGGCGGTTCTTTTGATCAAACGTTCGAATCATTAAGTGGCCAGGCATTAAAGGCAATCTTCAAAATGAAGTCGTATATAAATCAATTTACTGACTTATCGGTCAGTCACACTTTAGACATTTTTGACAAACTCATTTTGCCAATATTAAATTATGGCGCAGAGATATGGGGATTCTCAAATGCGGAAAAGTTAGAGAAAGTACACCTTCAATTTTGTAAACAACTTTTATGTGTTAAAACACAAACTCAAAACAATTTCATATATGGAGAACTCGGGAGAGTCCCTTTAAAAATTCAACGTATGGCCTATATTATCCGGTTCTGGTTAAAAATTACACGTACGAGTGATCGCAAATATATAAAAAATATGTATAATGTTATGTTAGATGATCTGATCGTAAACCCAAATAAATTAAACTGGGCATCTCAAGTTAAAGGGTTATTGGAACGAACAGGATTTAATGAAGTTTGGTTTTCTCAAGGAGTAGAAAACATAACGTATTTCATTAATATATTTAAACAACGAATTAAAGATATGTTTATACAAAATTGGAATGCTGAATTATCGGATTCCACTAGAGCTAGTACATACAGAATAATATCAGATTTCAGGTTTAAGTATTATCTAGATGTACTAAATATAAAGAAATTTAGAGCTTTTTTTACAAAACTAAGAGTCTCTAGTCACAGGTTAGAAATAGAAACTGGTCGATGGCATAGACCAAATAAAACACCAAGATCCGAAAGAAATGTCAGCTATGTAATATACTAGAAGACGAATTTCACTTTGTATTGGAGTGTTCACTATATCAAGATATAAGAAAAGAATATGTTAACAAATATTTTTGGAAACGGCCAAACATACCAAAATTTATTGAACTTATGACAACAGAAAACAAGAGTTTATTAAAAAAACTGTCCGTTTTCATTTGTAAAAGTTTTAAAAGAAGAGACGACATGTTTTATAAATAAATATCACTTTTCTCCATTTTTGTCCACAGATATAACTGTGTTCTGATCAGTACTTAGGAATATTAATTTAAAAATATATATTAAACACTTATATACTTAATAGTTGTCAAATACTTTTTAGCTAGTAACATATACAGATGATCTTGAAACTCACCTATGAAATTATACAAATTGTCATTAACTGGAAAATATTGTGTGTATTTCATATACATGTTTATATGTATGTACTATTTGCATGTGAACTGTTGGGCGTAATGCCTTATGTTTGAATAAAATATCTATCTATCTATATAGTTATAGAAAATAATAAATTAGCATAGTGTTTAGCACCGCTAAATGTTAAAATTCCGCAAAATGTTAAAACTTCCGTTAAATGTTATAAATCTTAGGCTAAATGTTAAAACATTTCCGCTAAATGTTAAAACTTTTTCATTGGTTCAGACTTAGTAATTACATTTTTTCTGATTTATTTTTAGCTCAACGGGCGGTGTGGGAATTTTTGTTTGCGTCCGTTAGCGGCAGTTTCTCTGAAACCGCTCAGTCAATTTTAATCAAATTTCCCATGGATTCTCCTGAGTGTGTTGTGGACCTTACAGACGATTTTTTGGCGATCCGATATTCAAAATACGCGCCGTCGGTAAATATAGCCAACCCTTAAACAACTTCAGAACGCCAAGATAGATTTTGACTACAAATATTTTAGAATTGATTGCTAACTACTGACCTATCAAGTTTATCTTGTTTTGTTTTTTTGAAATCAAAAATGGCGCTGCCCCGGGGATCCAAAATGTGTATATGGAAATTGTGCACGCTTTACAAAGAGATATAGGGAAAAAGTTGAAAATCTTCTTCTCCAACATCACAAGGCATAGAGTTCTCATATATTGCATGATACATTAGATGTATGGTCCTCTACCAAAATTGTTCAAATGGTGACGTTGGGTCAAATCAGGCCCCGCCCCGGGGGTCACAGTTTTGCCTAGAGTTATATAGGAGAATCTTTAAAGCAATCTTCTTTTCTGAAACTAAAAGAGCCATAGTTTTATATGTTGCATTTACCATATGCGTACGGTCCTCTACCAAGTTTGTACAAATCCGAGACCATGTGGTCAAATTAGGCCCCACCCCATGGGTCACATGTGTTAATTAGACTTATATTGGGATAATGCTTATTTTCTTTCCTGAAACCACAGTTTTACACTCATTGAGCATGGACAGCTGATACGAGCATCCAACCAGTATCGACCCCGGGTCCTTCTCCCCACTGGGGACATAGACCCATGGGTCGGGGACATAGACCCATGGGTCATAACTTGGAAACCGTTTAGATCGCACCCTATAACCATACATACAATTGATGGGCATGAACAGATGAATACAACCACTGAACCAGCAGCGACCGTTGGGTCTATTCCCACCCTTGGGGACATACTCCCTGGCTCATAACTTGGAAACTGTTGAGATCCCCACCATATAACCATATATACAATTACTGCGCATGAACATATGTTTACAACCTTCAAACCATCAACGGCCTGGGGTCTGTCCCGACTCCTGGGGAAATAAATCCTCTGCCATAACTTGGAAACCGTTGAGATCTCCTCCCTATAACCGTATATACACTTAATACACACGAACAGACAGATAGAACCATCTAACCAGCATTGGTCCTCTGGTCCATCCCCACCGCTGTGGACATAGCCCTGGGTCATAACTTGGACACCGTAGAGATTGTCAATCAATAACCATGCATACACTTACTGGACATAAACAGATTGATACAGCCTTCCAACCAGCATCGGCCCGGGACCTGTCCCCAACCCTGGGTAAATAGCCCCTGGGCCATCGACTGTGTGTTATCATTCAGTTATGAAAGTACATATAAGCTTGTTTGACAATTGTTTCATCTTTTAAGCTTATTTGATAATGTTTTCATCTTTGTAAAGATCATCAGATGTACGATTCAGGGAAATTTTGAGTCTTGTTTAGGGCATGGATACTTGATTTACGCTTAAACTCTACTAAATGTGTACGCCAGTAGAGCGAATTGAATTGAATGTTGTTTAACGGCTCATCAACACAGTATAGGTTATTTAGAGCCGCCCCAGAGAGAGGGGAAGGATACATAGGAATCCGGGAACCGTGCCCTACTCTTATTATCGAATAGATTTCTATGGTTCTTTAACGTGCTCGGAGGATAGACCGATACACGGGACCGCCCGGTTTACGTCCCCATCCGACGGACGGGGCTAAGGGAAACGAAACAGGCCCTCTTGGGCCTCTTGTTTTTAAAGTTGAGTGATAAATTAAACATTCGCCTAGGTTCATCTATGTGTTTTTTCACGTTTAGTAAAACTGTTTTGTTCTCTTATGTATAGCATAATTATGCATGATGTGGTATACATACACATAGTCCCGACCGGTACAACTAGGATTGCACCACGTCTCTCCGTCCCTCTGTTTTGTTTTTGGACTATAACTTACGTCTGCATTAAGGGATAGTGTTGTTTATGCATTTGTTTTGAATTCTGTATAAATTTGTAATTTTTTTACACTAGTCTGTATACATGGGACGTAATATCAATACTATGTCATGAGTGAAGCGTAAGTTCATCCCTTGAGCATGGATTAATACAGTTCTAGGTATTCCATTCAAATGAATGAATGTAACATAAATGATTGTATGTGTCTCTGTGACAAAGCTTTATTTCAATTCAGTTTGGAAGAAGCACGTGACCAATGGCGGACAGTCTGATGTTTACCTTCGGAGAGAGGAGAAATATGTGATTTTTTCACGGTAACAAAGTCTCACAAGAGGGTAACTTTTGCTGCAGATGTTGCTCTAGTGTAACTTGAATATGTGCACATGACGCTGTAGCTGTAGATATTGAAGTTGGATGAATTAGGGATGTTTTTCAGTGTGTATTGCCACATATATAACAAATACTATTTATCGCCCGTATAGTGAGCGATTCGTGCTAAGTGTGATTATAACGGTATATACAGAAGGGCGACGTTCAAATTTTTCTGGAGTATACTGTTCAACAAAATATACGTGACACAGTATAGAGTCATTATAGTATGAGTGTAACATCAACACCATCGACACCATCGACGACTGGTAATAGAAAAAGATATCTTTCTTCCCCTGAATTCTTAGCTGACCTAAAAAAGAACAGATTTGACACTTCAGATTCAGACATATCTGACATATCGGGCCCATCCCCGGTAATAACCATGGCAACTACCGCTGAAATGGACACTGCAGTATCTCCTGTGGTTATACCGCATTATAAATTCACAACTGAAGATTTAAAAGGCATCTCAGATCTGCTTCACGATTCTTTCAGTCAAGATATCAAGGACATGGTTGGTTAAAGGGATAATTTCCGGTGTTGTAGAGGGTCTGAGAGAGGAAATCTCGGAGCTTAAAGCCGAAAATGAAGCTCTAAAGTCAAGAGTAACTCAGCTTGAGTTGACTGCTGACACTGCTGGCTCTGCTGAGCAGTATAGCAGACGCAACTGCTTGCGCGTAACTGGAGTTGAGGAGTCCGATGGGGAGAATACTGACAACATTGTCATCAATATTGCAACTGCTCTGGATGTTGCTCTGGACCTCTCCGAGGTCGATAGATCCCACCGAGTTGGCAAACCGTCGTCGGGAAAGCCACGAGACATCATTGTCAAATTCGTGTCTTATCGTGCTAGGCAAAAACTTTACCGCGCTCGTGTTCGTGCCAAGGACAAACCTGATTACAAACGCGTCTTTGTAAACGAAGACCTCACTCGAGCCAGAAGCCAGCTGCTGTTCGAGGCAAGAAAACTGTTTCGCGCAAAGCGTATTACAAGTGCTTGGTCTAGTGATGGAACTATTCTATTGAAAGACCTTCTCTATGAAAGTGCATCGTATTAGTAGGATGAAAGACCTAAGTCCGTTTGATGCATAACTTTTTGTGAACAGTATAGCGCTGTTACGCCAATGTAAGCGCGATCATGGACTGCCTCGTGATTTTCCTGGGGTGACTCTCAATTAGAACATGCGTGTTTTGTACACACCTCTCAGTAGTTGATTGTATACCTGTTTCTATTGTTATACATTTGATCACATGTTTATTTGCCATTGTCTCACTTGATATCAATATACCAATTGCGTCCTTATTTTAGACCGTAATTGAAATTAGAATTGCACTTTCTCCGTAGATTATTAAATACACATGGGCAATTAAAATTGAATTAAATAATGATGCAAATGTATTAATTGTGAGGTACTTAAAGTGTCTAACGTACTCTGCAAATAGCATCCTTGGTATCGTGTGTATGAGTATACTGATGCGCACACCGTTCTATTTAAATCATACGTTGTATTGATGAGCACGCATAATATGTCAATTCGATTCATACAGTGCATTATTAGATAAATATAATTGTTTGCTACGGATATTATAACAGTACCTTTAACGCAGCTTATTTATTGCGTTTTCTCAAACATGTGTTCGGGTGTGTACGGGTTTCACAGAGTATGTTAAAGGTCCAGTTTTACTTGCAGATTATGATGATTATAATTAAAACTTTTATTTAGGGAGTTATGCATGTCCTTATCGGATTAATGTACTGCAAGTGCGATTGTATTTGATTAAGTATCAGCACATAACTCGAATGGAAAATTTTCTTATTGATTAATAAGAACTAGCTTGCTGATACCAGTATATGGTAACTTCTCGTGTTTTCCTAAATATGTACTCAAGCATGTAACGCCAGTGTTTTCTGATTATGTACTGAGGCTATAGCAACGTTTTGATAACCAATTTGTTAATGATTTTTGTTTGTTTATTTTTCATAGATACGGTAATGACCACATTCTGGGGAAACGTAGCAGTCGTCAAATAAGTTACTAGTTGAAGTAATTTAATTGTATTTCCTCTTTTGTTGAAGAATGTGTCTTTCCCAGTAATGAGTTTAAATAGTAGCTAAAACCCATACGTTTAAATTACCTAATTTACTGAATCATCCAATCTACACATTAACCTCTTTAATGTGATATATTCAGGCAATGCTATCATATAGCGTGACATTTCTTTTGTTTCATTGTTTTTTCTTTGTATAAGGCTTTATGGGCGTGTGACACTGACCGGTTCAGGGCGAATTACTCTGTATGATTTCGTTTGTGGCATTACTTGTTTCATTTCACCATCTAGGTACCACGGCATGTTAGTGGTAGTATTGTTCTTATTGTCCCTTCCCGAAATTTCATGAACGTCAACAACAATCCTGCCGTGATCATGCCATAGTACCGATGTAGTTATATGTTTGCAATTTCGTTACATTTAGTTGTAATATTGTCAGTGACTAATTCATTTATTTGCACATACTCATTGCTTAGAAAGGTTTCGTCCACAGCTTGTCTCGCTAAAACTGTAGTGCATACCTACAAACGACTGCCTCTGGGCCGCAAATACTATAATAATATGATATTTGTTCAATATGGGCTAGTAGTCCAGTTTACAGCTGTCGCTTGCATATGGACTTTAGCTTTACCATTACAATCGGGAGATATACACCCAAACCCTGGACCTACACTATCAAACAATTCCTCCGCGTTGAATGACTCTAATATAGAAAGTACAACTTCGCATATTTCAGAAACTCTTGATCTTTCACACAATTTGTCATTGATTCATTACAATGTCCAAAGTTTACGGCCAAAACTTGATCTGCTAAGTGTGGAATTGAACCAATTTGATATTCTTACCTTTTCCGAAACTTGGCTAAATGAATCCTTGCACTCAGAAGAACTTTCTATCCCGTTCTTTTATAGCCCTGAACGAAAAGATCGCTCTGGAGATAATCATGGCGGTGTTATTGTATACATCAAGAATAATCTCAAATATATACGAAGGAATGATCTTGAAATGCCCCGTTTGGAATGTATTTGGATTGATATTTCACTAAATCATAAACACATACTCATAGGAGTAATTTATAGACCTCCAAGTGCTGATTCAAATTATTATAATATGATAGAAGATTCTATCCACCTCTCAGTAGATACAGGTATTAAAGATATTATTGTTACGGAGGATTTAAACTTGAATATGCTTAATTGCCAAAGCGCTCGTAAAATAACTCTTTATGCCAACAGTTTGGTCTAAGTCAAACTATAAATGAACCTACTCATTTCACTGAACATTCATCTTCTCTAATTGATATCATGCTAGTTAGTAATAAAGATAATTTAATAATAAGTGGCGTTGCCGATCCCTTTTTAGATCAAGAACGAACATTGTCCAATTTTTGCTATTTTCAAGTTCAAGAAACCTAAATTCAAATCTTATACTAGAAAAATCTGGAAAATAAGATCAAGGTGATTATAATATATTGCGAAGTAAAGCTATCGAAACTGTTTGGTCGGACTTATCAGATGATGATATTAATGTCTATGCAAGTAATATAACAAACACAATTGTATCTATAACTGAACAATGCATTCCAAATCTGATAATTCGTATTAGACCTTACGAACCTCCTTGGATTAACAACTTAATAAAGCGAAAAATTAGAGCTAGAAAAAGATTATATAAAAAGGCCAAACTATCAACACTTCAACACCACTGGGATAAGTTTAGACAAATTAGAAATGAAGTTATAACATTAATACGTGAATCAAAACTAATTTACTTCGATAGTCTCTCCCGTAAACTTAAATCCCCTGATATTTCCTCAAGGGACTGGTGGAAAACACTCAAAACCTTTATTTCTTCCAATAACAAACCCTCCATTCCATCTCTTTTATACAACGAACAGGTCGTGTCAGATGAAACAGAAAAGGCCAATTTACTTAATGATTTTTTAAAAAAACAGACAATTTTAAATGACAATAACGTCGAAGTTCCCTTCATGCCCCCTAGTAACGTTAGCATGCATTTAATGGTACTTACCCCAGATGAAGTTCAGTCCGTCTTAAAGTGTCTCCCAATTGGTAAAGCAACTGGTCCAGATGAAGTTAGCAACCGTATCCTTCGGGAACTTTCCAGTGAGCTATCAATTCCTCTTTGTAATTTGTTTAATAAATCTCTAGCTGATGGAAAAGTCCCGAATATTTGGAAGGAAGCTTTTGTTTGTGCCGCTTTTAAGAACGGTGACCCATCATCTGTTAATAACTACCGTCCTATCTCTCTTTTAAGTAACATTCAATAGGAACGCCACGGACCTATAACATATCAGTTCTGTTCGCATTTTAACTCCGCGAACATGGACTATTTCTTTGTATTTTACGGACTATTTTACGGATTTTCAATTAAAACAGACGCCATTTTATTACACCCGAAATTGGGCGCGCTACGTCGGCGAGCACTACGGGTACCTATGGAGTATAACAACACGCGTACAGTTTTTCATACCGTCCCATTATGTGTCAACACGATGCAGTGTTGGTGACTGACAGGTCACCGTGACATAACTTGACACGTGAAATTGACATGTTGTTGCAAGTTGGATTTGGGATTATTGTCTGCTGCTGGAGGTCCATGATCAAGGTATTTGTTTTGTCATTAAAATGTGTTTGTTAATAAACAGTACAAACCCCTTTTAGATCGTGCATATTTAGACATTGGCCAAATACAGTGCCTAAAAAAGTAGTGTATAGTGTATAATAGAAAGTTCATAATCACTATAAGTGTTTTGCGTGTACTCCGATCTTTCCAGTAACTGGATGTACTGTAAACTGTAGAACGTTTCGTGGAATAAAACAATTGCTAGTAGAAATGCTATCAATGTCCCCCGCACCCCGCCCCCACCCAAGTACGGTAGATGGGGGTGTGGGGGTAGATGGAGCTTGCATACCGAAAACAAGGAGGGGGTAAGAAAACTAGAAACCCCCTCCACCCCCACCCCTCAGATGCATGAATGTAAATAGATGAGCGTTGTCTCTATATCGTTATGTTATCCCCATTTTCTCGCACATTCGTGAATACATAACCCGATACAACTACCATTGAAACAATGTAATCTGCCATAGACATTTGACTGAAATATCGGTCAGATTCATATTTATGTGCAGTAAAGTTTTGAGTCAAGGAAGTGATTTTGAATTTACATTTATTTACATTCTGTTGCGAAAAAAACAACGCAATTTCGAGAAAGTACATTTCACTTCAAAGCCTTTAAGGCGGTGTAGCTACTACGCTTGCCTCCAGTGTGTCTAAAACAAAATGACTATTCCATGGGCTGGAAATATGCTGTGAAAGTGGAACAATGTTTTTAATGGATCTCCAGTTGGGCTACATTATATTTTACATGTATAATGAATGATGAGAGATGTTTTTATTACATTAACCGTGTTATTGAGCACAAGTAGTATTCATGCTTTATTCAATTTAGTTATTTTATCTTTTCTTTTTTAAATATGTTACATTATGTATAACAATGGATAAACTATGTCTGTTTGATCATTGACATTGGATTGATGTTGTTTTCAGAGAGGTCTCAAATGTGAATCGTGCCCTTGAGCAGCTCTAAGTGAATTGATACTGACGACTTCAGAATGTCAAGCCTTATTAAATGCCATTGGATCATATGGAGGTAAGAGCCTTTTTAAAAATTGTTTGCACTTGTGTAGTTCTTTAAATGGAGCTTGTGTTATGCTTGCACGGTGCTGTTCAAAGTTAGAGTAAAAATAAAATTCAGTGATAGTGCAGCGTGATTGTCATATGAGCTCGTGTAAACTACATGTACTGGATACATGCGAAAACAAGTTGTGTTAAAGGGACACTAGGCAGTCTTTATTTGTTTAAAACTACTTCTGGATTTCGGTTAATTTTTCTGCATAGTTTGCATTTGTGCATCATTAATATTATTTATTAGAATAGTTCAGAAGAAATTGTTTTACACAATACTTACTGTTGATAATAGTGCACCTATAATAATTTATTTAACTTTTAATGCAAGCAGGTTTAAATTTAACATGTTACCAGGTTAACAAATGGAGATGCTAATGTTAAAGCTTGATAAATACTTCAAGATTGCCGTGTGTCCCTTTAACATCATCTAATTGGTCTATGTGATGGGTCCTCAATTTATTAAAGGGACACAGAGCAAATTTCCAATCTTGTGTCTGTTTTACACATTTTCACATCAGAACAGACCACACATCTACAAAAGTGTCTTCTCAACTGCCCTATTTAATCATGTTTTATTTCTAAAACTAGCGGCATCACCAGGTTTCGAGAGAGAAAATAAATAGTTGTATATTAATGTTTTCTCCCCATGTAAAATGACCTTACTAAGTCATTAAAGTAAAATATCCTATGAACAAAACGTGTAAAATTTAACAATTTTAGATTTTTGGCCAGACTTGTATTTTATTCCCCTTCTAGTAAAAATGGCTTATAGAACATTGCACCCTCTGTCAGATTTAACTTTCCATATAATAGATTCTTGCTGTACTGTTGGGTGAAACATACATTAAAATGGTTCTATAATCATGTCAGTTCAATCATATACTCGTATGATACACAATATAATATGTATTGACCCTTTACTTGATGTGCCATTTACTCAGTTTTGGTCAAGGGACGTTTATAGCACATCGGCTTTGAATCCAGTGAACACGGATTCAATTCTTACTGGCACCACTGGGTTACTTCGATGTGTCCTGCTAGCCTCGTTCGTCTGATGGGAACGTAAACCGGGTGGTCCTGTGTATCGGAGTCGGTCCTCCCTCCAAGCACGTTAACGTTAAAGAACCATAGGTATCTAATCGGTAGTAAGCGTAGGGCAGGGTTCCTGGATGCCTATGTATCTTTCCTCCTCTCTTTCGGGCGGTTCGAAATAACCTAAACAACGTGTTGATGAGGCGTTAAACAATAATTAAATTTTAAACTGTCCCATTCCCCTAAACATGCCCTAGATCCCTCTCGCAACACCTGATTGAAATTGATTACTCTGCTCGACTTATATTAACTTTTTATTCTATGTCTTTCTTTTCTTTCAGTCTGCACGTCATGTGGAAGAAGACTCCATGTACACCACTGGCCAGAGTCAATGCTGAAGTTTATGTTCGCTCAATTATTTGCTTAATAAGGTATACATATGAACTAAAATATTGTCTTTATAATTATGTCTTCCACCACAAAGTGATAGGTGAGACAGATTAGATTTGGCCTTTCCGTTCGTCTGTCACAAATCTTGTCTGCGCTACTTGTTGGATTTTGACGAAACTTTGTACAAACTCTTTATTACTTTCTCTGAAGCTAATTTCATAAAACTTCATACTTTGAATGCCTTTGATGAAATGATAATCCCTGTTTATTTTGAAGTCAGTAGTTGAAAGGTCCGTTACCATGACCGGAAAATGAAAAGTATTACCCACACAGTTTTTCCTCTTACCTAAAGCAAATTTCATGAAACTTCATTGTTGGACAGTGGAAAGAGGATGATCGTTTGATTTTTAGGTAAAAGGTCAAGTTCCCTGCTGACATCCACTATCCAAGGATAAGCATATGTTACAACACACATGTTATAATATTAATGGTATAATGTATGAATATTTTCTTGCACAATGTTGAATCCAGTAAAACAAGTGGTTTTGTTCACCGATACTGTCGCCTGTGAACCAAACCACTTGTTGTTAAATTACAGGATTCAACAGTGTGTAAGACATATTCCGATTATCCATTTTTTTTTTTAAATCATAAATTAAAAAATATATATATTAAAACAAACAAAACATGCTATTTGATGAAAACAGACGTATTCAAATTTTCAAAATAGCAATATTCGCAGAATATAGTAGATTTCAACTGCTGAAAACAAACATGTATTTTTTTTCCAGGAAATAATACTTCTATGAATATAGTATATATGTTCAGGGAAATGTTTAATATGTCTGTTTTCAAATACTACAAATCGTAACGCACCGCACATGTATATTCAGTATTTACTTTCAATATACTAGTGAGTATGACTGCGTTCTGGGACCATATAAATATAAAAGAATAATATATATAAATATATATATATATATATATAACTATATATGCCCTATAAATATAATCGACCCGCACTTTTTGGATTCACGCGTGCAGTGTTTCACAACACCACAAATCTGGCAAGTGCTCCATTGACACAATGTCATGTCCACGTTTATGTTATGAAATCTTCGAGTCTACACATAATCATGTTTGTTACCGACAGTAGCATGTATGTTACTCGTCAGTCATTTATTTACTTGGTTAAAGGGACACATGCCAATCTTGCTTTCTTTAAAACTCGAGTTTTAAACGAACAGTTAAAAGAATATACTTCTTTCTGCCTGTTAAACTTATATTAGTTTATCGCTTTTTCTGATTTCGAAAATTTAACTCTGCAACGTATGTTGCCGCCATCATGATTTCATTTTCCGATATACCGTTGCAACATTGTTTGTTAAAATAAACTGGCCACTCTGACATAAACTTAAAGCATGTATAGATAAAACATTTAGTGTAAAATACATGAACACATACATTTTAAATATATGTGTTTACATAACGAAATTATTTAATTGTTTCTGTAGCCGGTCGTCTTTCCTTAATGAATATGCATGTTGCCGTCTTTGGGTCGGACGGTCCTGTTACTTAATTAGTACTTGTCTCTGTTTATTGAAATTCTACATATATACAGAGGAGAGATGTATCTATATGATTTTGTTATTATGCTCGCTTCTAAAATGACGAAATAAATCGATTTGAATAAAAGGCGCATTCTCAGCAATACACAACGTATTGTGTGTACGGGTTGGAGGGGGGAAACCCACGGGGTTGGAGGGATACTACCGTAATGTTGCTCTCATAAATACTGTTAACATACTACATCAATAATATAACAACTACTGAACAATGCTGAAATCGATTTATCTTTATAAATGAATTCATAATTCCACAATTTTATTCCGTGCGAAGATCGATTTGGAACGTCGATTCGGCGTATTTAAACGATTACGGTGTACTTTGTTAATTTTCGGGGGGAAAAAGTACTTGCCTCCGATTTTTTTTTATATTTTACATATCTACAGAGGAAAGATGTATTTACTTCTAAAATGATGAAATAAATCAAATTTGATTAAAACTGCGCATTAGCAGCTATATACAACTTAATCAATACGGTATGGAGGGTGGTGGGGGTGGAATGAGGGGCGGGGCTGCAGGGATACTACCGTAATGGTGTCCTTGAGAAAAACGGTGAACATTCTACTCTAATAATTTATTAAATACAGAACAATGTTGAAATCAATATATCTCTTAAAAAGGATTTCACAATTTCATGGTTTTATATCCCGCGTGTACATTAACTTCGAAAGGCGATTGTTCATATTTTAGCGAACTTTGTTAATTTTGGGGAAAAAAAAGTACTTTTTTTTGATTGACTTTAAATTCTGGGTTTTAATAGTAGACATGTCAATGAACACTTTCGTGAAAAAAAAATCATTCTCGCTGTTAAAACTTTTGTTTTTTGCTTTTTTTTTCGGATTCAGAAAATTAGCACTGCAACATATATTTTCACAATCCTCATTTCCTTTCCCGACGTACCGTTACAATTTTGTTTGTTAAAACCTATTCTGAGCACTCCGGCATAAACCAAAAGCATGTATAGATCAGAAATTTAATCTGGAATGCATGGATACATACATTTGAAATATATGTATTGAAATAATGGAATTATTCATTTATTGTGTACCCGGTCGCGTCTGCAAATGTATATGCATTATGCCGTCTTTGAGTCCGTGGGTCATGTTAGTTAATTTTGGGGGGAAAAAAATATTGTCTCCGATTTCATTAAAAATTTGCATATGGACAGAGGAAAGATTTATCTACGCGTACATGCATTTGTTTTTATTCTCGCTTCTAACATGACAAAATAAATCGATTTTGATTTAAAAGCGCATTTTTTGGCAATTTAAACCTTAAAACAACCTAAATTCATCCCTTTGAAAAATACCTTTAACTATTAATGGGAATTACACGAAGTGTACACCAATTCTGTTCGACCAATGTAGTTTGTGAATAGTATTACTTTAACAACGATCTGTGATGGTGTTTTCTTATAATCATAGTTTATAAATAAGAGGTGAAGAAATCTGACCAGTGACAATTTTCCCGATAATGTCATTTTGTTATCGATTTTATCACGTGACCTTGTTTGATAAATATTCCTACGCCATAGGGCTGGCGTTCCTACTGATTAACAAAGTTTTGGAAAGATTAGTCTTTAAACATGTATTTAATTCTCTTCCGTCAATAGTTTTCTATCGGCTCTGCAGTCTGGCTTCATGCCGGGCGATTCGACCGTAAATCAACTTACTTATCTTTATAATACTTTCTGTCAAGCACTGGATGTAGGTAAAGAAGTAAGAGTTATCTTCTTTGATATAAGCAAAGCTTTCGATCGCGTATGGCGCAAAGCTCTTTTAGCGAAACTTAAGTCTGCTGGTATGTCGGATGCACTTATAAACTGGTTTTCCAATTATCTAGAAAATAGACGCCAATGCGTTATAGTTCCTGGTGCTAAATCAGAGTGGATTTCTATAAACGCAGGGATACCACAAGGCTCTATCTTAGGGCCTCTTCTATTTTTAATATATATCAATGACATTGTTACGGATATAGATTCCAACATTCGTCTGTTCGCTGATGACACAAGTCTATATATTATTGTTGACCATGTAAATACCGCAGCCGATATCCTAAATTCCGATATAGTAAAAATAACTGACTGGGCGAATAAAAATGGCTTGTCACTTTTAACCCTACAAAGACTGAATCATTATTGATATCTCGTAAAAGAAACAAACCCATACATCCACCTTTAAATATGCTTTATCAACAAATACCAGAAGTTACAACTCATAAACATCTGGGCGTGAAGCTTTCAAACGACTGCAGTTGGCATTACCACATAGAATATATGACAGCTAAAGCATGGACCAGAATAAATATAATGAGAAAACTTAAATTCCAGCTGGATCGTAAATCCTTAGAAATAATATATATAAGTTTTATAAGGCCCCTGTTAGAATATGCGGACGTTATCTGGGATAACTGCACACTTTATGAAAAACTGGAACTAGATAAAATCCAAAATGAAGCAGCTGGAATTGTAACAGGAGCTACCAAACTTGTATCCTTAAATAATTTGCACACGGAAGTAGGCTGGGAAACGCTTGACGCTCGAAGGCGTAAACATAAGCTTGTTCTATTTTATAAAATGAATCATAACTTGGCACCACCGTATCTTACTACATTAGTTCCTCCTCTAGTAGGAGACGAGTCTCGATACAGCTTACGAAATGCAAATAATCTTCAAACAATTCATTCTCGAACACAAAATTACTCCGATTCATTTTTACCTTCTGTTTTTCGTGAATGGAATTTACTTCCGCAGGACGCCAGATCCTTAGAATCTGTCTACTCTTTCAAACGATATCTTACCCATGTAACACGTCCCCCGAAGTATTACTACACAGGTGACAGGAAAGCACAAATCCTACACACACGTCTCAGAACAAACTGTAGTTCATTAAACCATCACTTGTTTATCAAAAATATAACTGACTCTCCTCTGTGTCACTGTGGTAGTATCGAGAACACTGAGCATTTCTTCTTCACGTGTCCAACCTATCACATTATACGCTTAGAACTTATCAACTCTCTTTCAAATATATGTACTATCTCAACTAATATTCTCCTTTGTGGTGACCCCAATCTCAGTTACGAAACAAATGAAGTGATCTTCGAAAATGTGAAAAAATTTATATTAAAAAGCAAACGATTTTAAACTGACATTACTTATCAACATCAGTAAATGAATAAGTTAGATGCTGCTAGTACGGATGGTTTGCCCCTACCCATTGTCGCCGCCCATATTTCCCTTACACTTTGTTTTTTTATATAGTAGTAGTTTTATTCAATATATCAATTTTATTATCGTTTGTGAGTGCGTTTTTCTTAGCTTTCGAACGTACTTTTCCTTCTAAATCTTGATAACATTTTCCATTGTATAAGACATATTTTGTTTCTATTGTCTCTTCTTGAGTAATGTATAATAAGTCTGCCATTCTAGTGTTACATATCAACATGGTAAGGAAAGGAACTTAATAAGCATTACGCTTCCGTTCCAACCCTTTATTTGTTGTTATTGTATATATGCTTAACTTGTAAATACAATGAATAAAATATGTTTAAACTAATTCAGTTTGCTGATTTTATCACACGGTGGAATACACTCTATTTATTATATACTTCCCAGTAATAAACCTTATATTCTCATTGTTTATATTTTCGAAATAAGTTCTCACTGCCGGAAAAAAATGGTACTACTTTTTTTCTACATAAGGGAGACAACTGCGATAGTCTTATGAAGCGAAACAAATAACATTTATTTCCCTTAGTTTACGTTCTATAATCTGTTATAAAATGAAAGAAAATTGAGCATTTATTGATCAAACATATTTATACAAACATTAGCTAACCAAATATACACATGCCCCGGCAGGGCTTGAATTTAGCACTCGCAATGAGAAATGAGATTAGAGATGCAATGTTCAGCACTAGCAAAACTCCGAGTGCATCTTTTCTGTTTAAAGTTAGAATGATGGATAGATATCTCAAATAATGAAGCGAAATGAAATGAAAAGTGTTAGTTGTTGCCTTTACAACACGAACTTATTTAAGTATTGTAAATCATAGAAATATCTTTGACCGTATTGAGCAAAATTACCAGTAAACATAGATTATTTAACTTTTCACTGCTGAAATCGATTACAGGGAAATCCTTCACAAGATGGTAGGCGTGTGGTTCTTTTCACGAACAAGCGTATTCGAGAGAATGAAAAACAAAACATGCCTACCATCAACTGAAGGATAACCCACAAATCAATCCCAGCAGTTAATCTATTTATTTTATTACATTTTAAATCAGTTTGTGCATGTTTTTAGCCAAAGGAATTCGCTTTATTGAACGTTATCGGTGGATTACGTCAACAACACTTCATTGACGTCACGACTCAACGCTAGAGCTTTATTAGTTATTATTGTGATCAGAGCTAGTTGTTAATATTTAGCGATTATGAATATTCTGTCACCCAGAAATCCCGATCTTTCACCCATAGAAATGTAACAAATAGATGATATTGTTATTGTTTTATATTTTAACAGTGAACAATGTAAGCTTATATTTTCCACAGTGAAAATATAAAACTGTTTCACATATCACATAGTTTCGCTTGCAAAAAATGTGTTTTTCTAACATGCATTTCTTAATTTCTATAGGAAAAACCTTCTCTGTTTTAATGCAAATTGTGTGTTTTTGACCAATAATCATGTTTTTCTTTTCTTTTAAATTTCAGTGTAAGAAAACACATGGTCCAGAAGCTGAGTGATGCTGGTGTACCTCCAAATCAAATAATTGAAATAAGTGGCCACAAGAGCGTCAATAGTTTGAACAACTACAGCTCAATTAATGAAAAGGAGCAGAAATCGATTTCGAAAACTCTTTCGAACACCGAGAGAAATGCAGCTGCCTTACCACTTCCTCAATCTAGGATTGGATATGGACCAACTTCAACCGTGGCTCCAACTTTAACCGTGACACCAACTCCAACTGGGCAGTCGTGTCCTCGGCCCTATGAGTTTATGTCCGGCTTCTTCTCAAATACTACTATGAGTGGAATGAATGAATGAATGAATGAATGAATGAATGAATGAATGGATGAATGGTGTTTTACGGCACGTCGACACATAAATAGGTCATATTGTGCGCAAAAACCGACGAAAGATGAAGAAATTATATAGTAATTAAAAATTAATGTAAATATATAAAGATAAAACTAGTTGAATGGAACCATAAACATACACTTTCAACATGATCAGAGTCACCGACAGCTTAACTCTTCGGTGACATGCTCCACTCCCGTTATGGATGACACTTCCGCGGGTCCTCATGGTCACTTTGCAAGCCCGAAACGCAAGTTTAAGCGTATTAGATAAATAGACGCGACAGTGATTAAAACTTGCCATGTCAATGTGTCGCGCCCCGATTTATTTCTGATGGTGGACAATTTGTTGTTTAGTTTTTCGAAGGTGGACAATTTGTGGTTTCATTTTTCGATGGTAGACATTTTGAATCGATGAAAACTTACACATTTGCTTATAACTACGGAAGACGGATGCGGCCATTTCGACTTTGAGACTTTTTGCCCTGTTGATACAAGGCGAAAACTCAAAGGCGAAAAGTCGCATCCGTCTTCCATACATAGGTGTCATAACTGGTATGTCCTTGACAAATCTGTGTAAACCTCTCGGGTGGTTAATGTTCACAAGATGCATGTGTGACTGATATATAGAGAATATTACGTCAGTGCCTTTTACTAACAAGTTTATTAGGCGAGGCTTAGAAAACGAAGAATGGCGAGGCTCTACATAAAGTATTTATTAAAAAAAAAGCAGAATATTGTAGAAAACGAGAGAACAAAACCACTTGCCTTCTGACTTAACTAAAGTGAAAAAAACACATAGATGAACCTAAACGAATGTTCAAGTCAGGCCCTGTTTCGCTCTACTGGCCGTACACATTTGATAGAATTCAAGTGAAAACAAAGCATCCATGGAATAAACAAGAGAGTCAAAATTGCCCTGAATCGTACACCTGATGATCTTTACAACGATGAAAACATTGTCAAACAAGCTTAACAGATGGAATAATTGTCAAGTTTCATCACACAGTCGATGGCGTCCTATCGCAAACTCCCACGCCAGTCTGAAAGTAAGTGTATATATGGTTATAGGGTGAGGATTTCAACGGTTTCCAAATTATGAACCAAGGGCGATGTCCCAAAGAGTGGGGATGGACCGCAGTGACAATGCTGCTTGGATGGTTGTATCCGTCTGTTCATACCCATTAAGTGTATATGTGGTTAAGTTATGACACAGGGGATATTTTACCAGGGCTGGGGACAGATCCCAGGCCGATGCTGGTTTGAAGGCTGTATCCATCTGTTTATGCCCAGTGAGTGTATGCATGGTTATATGGTGGGGATCTCAACGGTGTCCAACTTATGACCCAGGGTCTGAGTCCCAAAGGGTGGGGATGGACCACATGACCAATGCTGGTTGGATGGTTTATCCATCTGTTCATGTCCATTAAGTGTATATACGGTTATAGGGTTGCGATCTCAACGGTTTCCAAGTTATGACACATGGTTTATTTCTCCAGGGGTCGGGACAGACCCCGGGCCGATGATGGTTTGAAGGTTGTATACATCTGTCCATGCTCAGTAAGTGTATACTTATATGGTTAAAGGATATATAGGGATCTCAGCAGCATCCAAGTTATGGCCTAGGGAATATGTTCATCAGGGTGGGGTAGACTCCATCCATCTGGTTCTATCCATCTGTTCGTGCCCATTAAGTGTATGTATAATTATAGGGTGGGATCTAAATGGTTTTCAAGCTATGACCCATGGGGGCTATGTCCCCAGGGGTGAGAAGGACCCCTGGGTCGATGCTGAGTGGATGCCTTTATCTGCTGTTCATGTCAAAATTAGTGTAAAACTGTGGTTTCAGGAAAGAAAATAGTCTAAGCTTTATCCCAATATAAGTCTATTTAAAACACGTGACCCCTGGGGTGGGTCCACATTTGATCACATGATCTCGATTTGAATACACTTGGTAGAGGACCATACGCATATCACGCCTACCAAACGCTCTCATGGTGCTGACGTCTGCACCGTTAGAGGAGTATCCGGTGTGTGGCACCGCTTAAGACCACAACTCCGCTAAAGACCTCAACTCCGCTCTAGTCCACACACATTTCCCATTTCCGCTAAAGTCCGCAAAAAAAAGAACGCCAAAGTCCACAAAATTTTCCGCTAAAGTCCACAAAAAATATTGTCGCTAAAGACCACAAGCGTTTTCGCTAAAATGTACAACACTATTTCAGTGAAAAACACAATAATAAATTAATTGTTTTCTCCTTTATACCCTGAAGGTCTTAAGCAGTGCCACACCGGTGGTGTCATTGAGCGCCCCTTTTTGACAAGGTATGTTGTCATGTTTATTTGCGTATAATTTCTTTTCAACGAGTTTAATCACAAATCGAAGACTGTCGTTCAACCCTCCTGTGAAAGGCATTAATCCACACCAAATAACATAACTGCAAGTGCAGTAGTTTTTTTTTAGAGTTTACGTTTCGCGTTGGCGGGCCATGAAGTAAAAGTACATGCACACGTAAACAAAAGTGGTATTTTTCATTGATAAAATGTTTCTTGTGACATCTGTTGCCATTAAAACATAGAATTGTCATGAATCAAAGGAACTTACATAAGTTTGTGGGCTTAGACAGTCGAATTAACACAAATGCTGTCCAAAATGCATCGGTGCTGCATTAGAGTGACCGGTGCTGCATTAGAGCTATGGAATTAAGAAGGAAACCCCTACGACACAAGCACTACCCTTTATATGCTGAGCATCAAACAGTGGAACTGCTAATAAAATGTTTATAAAATCTGACTCGATCGGGGATCGAACACCTGACCTCTTATATGCAACCAAAATCAGCTGAAATAGATACTCATAACTACTTGTATACGTTATCTAGGCTCAGTGCCGAGTAGTACTAAACAAAATGTACGTATTCCTAATAGTATAAGTGCAAAGTGAACTCAAATTACCATGGAGTGCAAAACCCAAATCCCGTATAGTGCAAAGTAAACCCAAAGCCCGTGGCGTGCGAAACCTAAATCCCGTCGAGTGAAAGTAAACCCAAATCCCGTGGTCTGCAAAAACCCAAATCCCGTGGAGTGCAAAGTGAACCCAAATCCCGTGTTGTGCAAAACTCAAATCCCGTGGAGTGAAAAACCCAAATCCCGTGGAGTGCAAAGTAAACCCAAATCCCGTGAAATGCAAAACCCAAATCCCGTGGAGTGCAAAGTGAACCCAAATCCCTTGGAGTGCAAAGTGAACCCAACTCCCGTGGAGTGCAAAGTAAACCCAAATCCCGTGGAGTGCAAAGTGAACCCAAATCCCGTGGAGTGCAAAACCCAAATCCCGTGGTGTGCAAAGTAAACCCAAATCTGGTGGTGTGCGAAGTGAACCCAAATCCCGTGGAGTGCAAAGTAAACTCAAATCCAGTTGAGTGCAAAGTGAACCCAAATCCCGTGAAATGCAAAGTGAACTCAAATCCCGCGGAGTGCAAAGTAAATCCAAATCCCGTGGAGTGCTGTAACCCATATCCCGTGGAGTGCAAAGTAATCCCAAATCCCGTGGAGTGCAAAACACAAATCCCGTGGAGTGCAAAGTAAACCCAAATCCCGTGGAGTGCAAAACCTAAATCCCGTGGAGTGCAAAGTGAACCCAAATCCCGTGGAGTGCAAAACCTAAATCCCGTGGAGTGCAAAGTAAACCCAAATCCCGTGGTGTGCAAAGTAAGCCCAAATCCCGTGGAGTGCAAAACTCAAATCCCGTGGTGTGCAAAGTAAACCCAAATCCCGTGGAGTGCAAAGTGAACCCAAATCCCGTGGAGTGCAAAGTAAACCCAAATCCCGTGGAGAGCAAAGTGAACCAAAATCCCGTCGTGTGCAAAGTGAACCCAAATCCCATGGAGTGAAAAGTGAACCCAAATCCCTTGGAGTGCAAGGTGAACCCAACTCCCGTGGAGTGCAAAGTAAACCCAAATCCCGTGGAATGCAAAGTGAACCCAAATCCCGTGGAGTGCAAAACCCAAATCCCGTGGAGTGCAAAGTAAACCCAAATCAGGTGGTGTGCGAAGTGAACCCAAATCCCGTGGTGTGCAAAGTGAACTCAAATCCCGTTGAGTGCAAAGTGAACCCAAATCCCGTGGAATGCAAAGTGAACTCAAATCTCGCGGAGTGCAAAGTAAACCCAAATCCCGTGGAGTGCTGTAACCCAAATCCCGTGGAGTGCAAAGTAATCCCAAATCCCGTAGAGTGCAAAACACAAATCCCGTGGAGTGCAAAGTAAACCCAAATCCCGTGGTGTGCAAAACCTAAATCCCGTGGAGTGCAAAGTGAACCCAAATCCCGTGCAGTGCAAAGTAAACCCAAATCCCGTGCAGTGCAAAACCCAAATCCCGTGGAGTGCAAAGTAAACCCAAATCCCGTGGAGTGCAAAACCTTAATCCCGCGGAGTGCAAAGTGAACCCAAATCCCGTGGTGTGCAAAGTGAACCCAAATCCCGTGGAGTGCAAAGTAAACCCAAATCCCGTGGAGTGCAAAGTGAATCCAAATCCCGTGGAGTGCAAAGTAAACCCAAATCCCGTGGTGTGCAAAGTAAACCCAAATCTCGTGGAGTGCAAAACCCAAATCCCGTGGTGTGCAAAGTAAACCCAAATCCCGTGGAGTGCAAAGTGAACCCAAATCCCGTGGAGTGCAAAGCAAACCCAAATCCCGTGGAGTGCAAAGTGAACCCAAATCCCGTGGAGTGCAAAGTAAACCCAAATCCCGTGGGGTGCAAAGTAAACCCAAATCCCGTGGAGAGCAAAGTGAACCCAAATCCCGTCGTTTGCAAAGTAAACCCAAATCCCGTGGTGTGCAAAGTAAACCCTAATCCCGTGATGTGCAAAGTAAACCCAAATCTGGTGGTGTGCAAAGTGAACCCAAATCCCATGGAGTGCAAAATGAACCCAAATCCCGTGGAGTGCAAAGTGAACCCAAATTTGGTGGAGTGCAAAGTAAACCCAAATCCCGTGGAGTGCAAAGTAAACCCAAATCCCGTGGAGTGCAAAGTGAATCCAAATCCCGTGGAGAGCAAAGTGAACCCAAATCCCGTCGTGTGCAAAGTAAACCCAAATCCCGTGGTGTGCAAAGTAAACCCAAATCCCGTGGTGTGCAAAGTAAACCCAAATCTGGTGGTGTGCAAAGTGAACCCAAATCCCATATAGTGCAAAGTAAACCCAAATCCCGTGGAGTGCAAAGTAAACCCAAATCCCGTGGAGTGCAAAGTAAACTCAAATCCCGAGGAGTGCAAATTAAACCCAAATCCCGTGGAGAGCAAAGTGAATCCAAATCCCGTCGTGTGCAAAGTGAACCCAAATCCCGTGGTGTGCAAAGTAAACCCAAATCCCGTGGGGTGCAAAGTAAACCCAAATCCCGAGTGCAAAGTAAACCCAAATCCCGTGGAGTGCAAAGTAAACCCAAATCCCGTGGCAAATCCCGTGGAGTGCAAAGTAAACCCAGATCCCGTGGAGTGCAAAGTAAACTCAAATCCCGTGGAGTGCAAAGTAAACCCAAATCCCGTGGAGTGCAAAGTAAACCCAAATCCCGTGGAGAGCAAAGTGAACCCAAATCCCGTCGTGTGCAAAGTGAACCCAAATCCCGTGGAGTGCAAAGTAAACCCAAATCCCGTGGAGTGCAAAGTAAACCCAAATCCCGTGGTGTGCAAAGTAAACTCAAAACCCGTGGAGTGCAAAACCCAAATCCCGTGGTGTGCAAAGTAAACCCAAATCCCGTGGTGTGCAAAGTAAACCCAAATCCCGTGGAGTGCAAAACCTTAATCCCGCGGAGTGCAAAGTGAACCCAAATCCCGTGGTGTGCAAAGTGAACCCAAATCCCGTGGAGTGCAAAGTAAACCCAAATCCCGTGGTGTGCAAAGTAAACCCAAATCTCGTGGAGTGCAAAACCCAAATCCCGTGGTGTGCAAAGTAAACCCAAATCCCGTGGAGTGCAAAGTGAACCCAAATCCCGTGGAGTGCAAAGCAAACCCAAATCCCGTGGAGTGCAAAGTGAACCCAAATCCCGTGGAGTGCAAAGTAAACCCAAATCCCGTGGGGTGCAAAGTAAACCCAAATCCCGTGGAGTGCAAAGTAAACCCAAATCCCGTGGAGAGCAAAGTGAACCCAAATCCCGTCGTTTGCAAAGTAAACCCAAATCCCGTGGTGTGCAAAGTAAACCCTAATCCCGTGATGTGCAAAGTAAACCCAAATCTGGTGGTGTGCAAAGTGAACCCAAATCCCATGGAGTGCAAAATGAACCCAAATCCCGTGGAATGCAAAGTGAACCCAAATCTGGTGGAGTGCAAAGTGAACCCAAATCCCGTGGAGTACATAGTAAACCCAAATCCCGTGGAGTGCAAAGTAAATCCAAATCCCGTGGAGAGCAAAGTGAACCCAAATCCCGTCGTGTGCAAAGTAAACCCAAATCCCGTGGTGTGCAAAGTAAACCCAAATCCCGTGGTGTGCAAAGTAAACCCAAATCTGGTGGTGTGCAAAGTGAACCCAAATCCCATGTAGTGCAAAGTAAACCCAAATCCCGTGGAGTGCAAAGTAAACCCAAATCCCGTGGAGTGCAAAGTAAACTCAAATCCCGTGGAGTGCAAATTAAACCCAAATCCCGTGGAGAGCAAAGTGAATCCAAATCCCGTCGTGTGCAAAGTGAACCCAAATCCCGTGGAGTGCAAAGTAAACCCAAATCCCGTGGGGTGCAAAGTAAACCCAAATCCCGTGGAGTGCAAAGTAAACCCAAATCCCGTGGAGTGCAAAGTAAACCCAAATCCCGTGGCAAATCCCGTGGAGTGCAAAGTAAACCCAGATCCCGTGGAGTGCAAAGTAAACTCAAATCCCGTGGAGTGCAAAGTAAACCCAAATCCCGTGGAGTGCAAAGTAAACCCAAATCCCGTGGAGAGCAAAGTGAACCCAAATCCCGTCGTGTGCAAAGTGAACCCAAATCCCGTGGAGAGCAAAGTAAACCCAAATCCCGTGGAGTGCAAAGTAAACCCAAATCCCGTGGTGTGCAAAGTAAACTCAAAACCCGTGGAGTGCAAAACCCAAATCCCGTGGTGTGCAAAGTAAACCCAAATCCCGTGGTGTGCAAAGTAAACCCAAATCTGGTGGTGTGCAAAGTGAACCCAAATCCCTTGGATTGTAAAGAAAATCCAAAGCCCGTGGAGTGCAAAGTGAACCAAATCCCGTGGAGTGCAAAGTAAACCTAAATCCCGTGGAGTGCAAAGTGAATCCAAATCCCGTGGAGTGCAAAGTGAACCCAAATCCCGTGGTGTGCAAAGTAAACCCAAATCTCGTGGAGTGCAAAACCCAAATCCCGTGGTTTGCAAAGTAACCCCAAATCCCGTGGAGTGCAAAGCAAACCCAAATCCCGTGGAGTGCAAAGTGAACCCAAATCCCGTGGAGTGCAAAGTAAACCCAAATCCCGTGGAGTGCAAAGTAAACCCAAATCCCGTGGAGTGCAAAGTAAACCCAAATCCCGTGGAGAGCAAAGTGAACCCAAATCCCGTCGTTTGCAAAGTAAACCCAAATCCCGTGGTGTGCAAAGTAAACCCTAATCCCGTGATGTGCAAAGTAAACCCAAATCTGGTGGTGTGCAAAGTGAACCCAAATCCCATGGAGTGCAAAATGAACCCAAATCCCGTGGAGTGCAAAGTGAACCCAAATCTGGTGGAGTGCAAAGTAAACCCAAATCCCGTGGAGTGCAAAGTAAACCCAAATCCCGTGGAGTGCAAAGTAAATCCGAATCCCGTGGAGAGCAAAGTGAACCCAAATCCTGTCGTGTGCAAAGTAAACCCAAATCCCGTGGTGTGCAAAGTAAACCCAAATCCCGTGGTGTGCAAAGTAAACCCAAATCTGGTGGTGTGCAAAGTGAACCCAAATCCCATGTAGTGCAAAGTAAACCCAAATCCCGTGGAGTGCAAAGTAAACTCAAATCCCGTGGGGTGCAAATTAAACCCAAATCCCGTGGAGAGCAAAGTGAATCCAAATCCCGTCGTGTGCAAAGTGAACCCAAATCCCGTGGAGTGCAAAGTAAACCCAAATCCCGTGGGGTGCAAAGTAAACCCAAATCCCGTGGAGTGCAAAGTAAACCCAAATCCCGTGGAGTGCAAAGTAAACCCAAATCCCGTGGAGTGCAAAGTAAACCCAAATCCCGTGGCAAATCCCGTGGAGTGCAAAGTAAACCCAAATCCCGTGGAGTGCAAAGTAAACTCAAATCCCGTGGGGTGCAAATTAAACCCAAATCCCGTGGAGAGCAAAGTGAATCCAAATCCCGTCGTGTGCAAAGTGAACCCAAATCCCGTGGAGTGCAAAGTAAACCCAAATCCCGTGGGGTGCAAAGTAAACCCAAATCCCGTGGAGTGCAAAGTAAACCCAAATCCCGTGGAGTGCAAAGTAAACCCAAATCCCGTGGAGTGCAAAGTAAACCCAAATCCCGTGGCAAATCCCGTGGAGTGCAAAGTAAACCCAAATCCCGTGGAGTGCAAAGTAAACTCAAATCCCGTGGAGTGCAAAGTAAACCCAAATCCCGTGGAGTGCAAAGTAAACCCAAATCCCGTGGAGAGCAAAGTGAACCCAAATCCCGTCGTGTGCAAAGTGAACCCAAATCCCGTGGAGTGCAAAGTAAACCCAAATCCCGTGGAGTGCAAAGTAAACCCAAATCCCGTGGTGTGCAAAGTAAACTCAAAACCCGTGGAGTGCAAAACCCAAATCCCGTGGTGTGCAAAGTAAACCCAAATCCCGTGGTGTGCAAAGTAAACCCAAATCTGGTGGTGTGCAAAGTGAACCCAAATCCCTTGGATTGTAAAGAAAATCCAAAGCCCGTGGAGTGCAAAGTGAACCAAATCCCGTGGAGTTCAAAGTACACCCAAATGCCGTGGAGTGCAAGGTGAACCAAATCCCGTGGAGTGTAAAGAAAACCCAAATGCCGCGGTGTGCAAAGTGAACCCATATCCCGTGGAGTGCACAGTGAACCCAAATCCCGTGGAGTGCAAAGTGAACCCAAATCCCGGTGCAAAGTGGAGATACTTAATGGATAATAGATGACATAAAATAGAATAATTACTGTTATACATGACTAGATTAAAGCTCTCGATGTCCTTTACATTGTTCTATTACAGAAATCACTGGTAAGGACCCCATTGGAAATAAGCCAAACTGGATTTATCTATCTATACTGCATTCCTTCATCACAAGCATATGAGAGAATATATAGAAACGTGTTAATTATACCGAAATAAATACATACTGAAAGGAAAAAAATGCATAACAAAAAAATTGCTTATACTACACTTTTATATACACCTAATTCCATGTAATATTCCAGATATATCTCAATGCGTTTTGTACAAAAAGGGGCTACAACTAATTACAGGAAGGACAACTCTGTCATCTAGTAGACTTTTCAATCAAAGTATACTTTGTTACACGAAATTTATTAATGTTGAAGTTTCGCTTGAAATAAATCAAGCCATTTTAGTATAAAGTATACTTTGATTAAAATGTCTACTACATGACAGAGTTGTCCCTTCTATAATTAGTGCCAGCCCCTTTTTGTACAAAACACGTTGAGAAATATCTGGAATATTACGTGGAATTAGGTGTATATAACAGTGTAGCATAGGCTTTTTTTTTTGTTATGCTTTTTTTTTCCTTTCAGTATATATTTATTTCGGTATAATTAACACATTTCTTTGATATAGTCTTTCATGCTTGTAAATATATGATATCATTTCACAATTCCAATCTTTTATGGTATTCAAATCTGTGATATAAGAAACATTGTGGTAATATACGCTACATTCTATATATTTGTAACTAATGTATATAAGTATATATTTAACCTGAAGTAAAATGAAATGAAATACTACCAGAATGCTGAATGTGCATGTATACGTTTTCATTGCGGTAGTATAGAGAAAGAAGGCTATAGAGAAAAACATATATTGTTACAGAATATGTATATAGGTATATAGGTAATTCGGACAAACTTCAAGTCTATAGTAATAAAACATTATACGTATTTTATTTTCGTTCTGATCCATTTTCTTCTATTGTGTACAAAAATCATGCTGCAAAACTAAGAAATAAAATATGTTTAAACCAATAAACTATGTACATATCTTCTTCTCTCTACTTCTTTCTCTATTCTGTCGCAATAAAAGTATGTGATGATTTACACACAGCATAACTACCTTGTTTACATATGCTGTATTTTCGTTCCCGTTATTCATTTACCTACTTCTATAGATTATAGGACAGGTCAGGAAACAACTTTAATTTGATAATTTTTATCATAAGTCAAAATAAAATACCTTCCATAATGTTTCTTAAAAGCATTTGAAGCAAACAATTAAGGGTGTAAATAGTGAATGAACAATATATGTATTAGAGATAGTTTAAAAACAAGTTTATGAACCTTTTTATAGCAATAAATTTAATTTGACTCAAGAGCAAAATCGTCTTAAGATGTTCCATAAAAGGGCCACTGTATAACGCATGTATTACAGAAATCAACGATTTTATTAATTTTTTTCAACATTTTGCCCCAAAATCACACAATGTGAACTTTCACATTAACTTAAGACACAATGAAACATTTGTATATATAATTGTGCACCATTGTATCACTTCCATTAGATTAGTTTATGTTCAAACAACTTATTACAAAAGGATTCCTCTTTACTGCGATTTCTTATGAAAAACACATTTTAGACCCAAAAATAAAGTAATTTATATCGTCGTATGCCAAAGGATTTTTGTCTGGCATATCTCTGTACCTTTCTCTGTCCAAAACAGTAAGAAACGAATTGTTTATAGCTTATTTAGTATTTTTAATTTATAGCCTAGTAACACCAAATGTATTACAGAAATCAACGATTTTATTCATTTTTTCCAAGTTTTGCCCCAAAATCTCATATTTTTAACCTCATATCCATTCTATAAAACCTTGATTTACATTGAGGTTTATTTGGAAGAGCATTTCCGTACTATTAAATGATTCAAATTTGCTCAAATGATTATTTATAAAATTGTTCCAGTTTCCGGAGATTTTCTCTTAAAAACGCAACTTTTACCCCAAAATTTAGCATTTCCCACCATCTTTATTTTCGGGATTTTTTTTCTGAAACTCATTACATGTCATTGATTCTAAAAATCCTAAAATACTTTCTGTTGGAATTTGTTTGACCGTGACTCTTATTTTCGGCTATAATTACTGGCCTATATTCTAGTACAATTATACTCTAACCTTAGAACATCTCATTCAAGCCCTCTTGAAACAGTATGATACAACAAAATGTGTGTTGTCATTTGTTTGCATATTTACACCCCCACCACCCCATCCCCCTCTAAAATCTGGTTATCTTGTTATATATATTACGATTAAATATGAATTAAATTAAATAACCCAATCATGTAGTACACCCGGATATTAGTAAACATTTGCTGACCTATTTACAAGCTGTTGTGAATGGCGATAAACATAACAAATAATAAAGGTCAATGCCCTAATATGTGTGTATATACGAATCCTCTTCAGGGGCGGATGGATACAGGATGTCAGAATGAGATGAGGGATGTGTGTGTGGGGGGGTGGGAGGGGATGGGGGGTGGGGTGGGGAGCTGAGGTGGAAGACATGAGTAGGGCTTGATGGGCGGGGCGCAGATTTTAGGGAGACGCTAATTTTTTCACATGAGTGTTTTTCACATTTAGGTGGGAGGGTTTAGAAATCACTTGCCCCTCACCGCGGTGGGCTCGATCCTACCCAGGTGCCCGCTCTAAGAAAATTGCACGGTGGGGCACCTGGGATCTTTCTCCACCAATGGAAGCTGGAAAGTCGCTATATGACCTTAGCGGTTGGTGCGACTATAAAATCCAATTCACTTCAATTCACATTTTAGGTGGAGGGACTGGTGGAAACCCCGCCACATGAATCCTCCCCTGTCGTTTATGGTGACATTACTCCCAAGTAACATGTAATGTGAGACATTATTACGGCGTAAACATTCCATTCGCAGGTGTAAACAACGCACACTTAAACTAGGTGCAGATGTGCATAACAAGTATGTGGTCGGGTCTCTTTGATGACAGAGGGAAAGCTGGATAACCGAGCCGATATTAGAAGACGGACATCTATATAGGTTAGAGAATTTTTCAAAACTGGAAGTGAGATAACAATGTTTAGGGTGTACATGTGTACATGTTTATTTATGTTTAAACATTCGACAGTGAGTATCCCGACAATGCTTGAAGCAAATATCTAGCCTGTATAGATGTCCACATATTATCCAGTTATCCCTCTGTCAGCAAAGATATATATCCATAAAGATACGCGTTGAACGTCGTGGTACAGTCATCGCTCACGGAGAAAACAACTATGTTTGAAACCAGTTTTATCTCATTTTTAGCACATTTTAGGCCAAAATGAAGGTCGATTTTTTTCCTGCGTATATACCTCTCACCATCCATAAGAATAGACACTTTCTCATTTACAAGTTGACCTCCCAGTGGGATTCGAACCCGCAGCGGTGAGGCGAGAAGGTTTACAACGCAACGGCGTTAACCCCTCGACTACGGATACGATGGGTAGTAGGATATAAGGATTGTGTATAACCCATAGTCATAAAATATCCCTTGTATTTCCACAGAATAGTACTTCTGTTCTTTTCCATGCCGTAATAAGGGAGTTTCAAAGTCGGGCATAATGCAATGATCCTCTGAAGAAAGTTTTTGGAGAAAGGATGTGCGCTGTGGCACGTTTTCTAGTCGACCTTGTATCATAGCGAGTGAGTTCGATGAACAACAATAGTAATACTGTAGTCGGACTAGAGTAAAACCAAATTCAGTATAGGTTTACCAGAGTGAGATGATCAACAATAGTAATACTTTAGTCGGGCTAGAATAACCAAATTCAGTATATAGGTTTACCAGACTAACGTCATATATATGTATATACTATTGTTCAAATCATGCCAAGAGCATGGCAGCTATAGTTTCAAATTGGCGAATGGACGATTCGATTAAGTGTGTTCAGTAAAATGAAAATCATTAGTATCCTTAAGTTCAGCTCCACGGGTTCTTGTTTTATTGATTTCAATAAACCGTGCCGTGATCGGCGTGTAAACTTACTAACAACGTTGAGATGTGAAAACCGACTTGATCGTGGAGACTATATAATTATAGTGACACCAGAGAGTATTCGCAAAACCGTTCAAGCAGAAATGCGCAAATCAACGACCGGAACTATACCATATTTGGGTGATCGAAGTCGTTCAACGCTAATTATAGCTGGGATAATTCTAGCTGGGATATTGCGCAAGAGTAGGGATAGACAACCTACGTATATGAATAAGTACATGACTGGTTACTCAGCTATATTAAAGAGATTTATAATGCTGCTGGACTCATAAAAGCTGGAATAACCACCAAACAAGTTTCAAGTAAGTTCACCTTGTTTAAAACTTCATAATGTTACTTTTTTACTCAATATTGCCTTCATCAACAGTAGTTATACTTTTGTTTTCCACTTGCGGTTTACCAACTTGCAAAAGGGGGGGGGGGGGGGGGGGTGGGGGGGGGCCGAAATATTAAGTAAAAGAACATTATGAATTTTAATACTACTTCCCTTTATGGAGTATTTATTGAAGATTATAACCTTGTTTAAATGATAACTGGAATGACATATCTAGCAATCTGAATAAACCAGGGGCGGATCGAAGCCAGTTTTCAAAACGTATTGGAAATCAGACTAAAACTCAAATTTTTTTTATTATGTATTCATAATTTTCCATTGCCAAAAGGTTGAGATTTTACCTTATTTTCATGAGTTGATCAAAAATATGTTACAACGCTAAAGGTAAAAATTCCGCTAAAGGTAACACTCACCTCTTCCGCTAAAGGCAACACTCACCTCTTCCGCTAAAGGTAACACTCACCTCTTACGCTAAAGGTAACACTCACCTCTTCCGCTAAAGGTAACTCTCACCTCTTACGCTAAAGGTAACAACCGCCGCTAAAGGTAACACTCCCCTCTTCCGCTAAAGGTAACACCTCTTACGCTTAAGGTAACAACCGCCGCTAAGATAACACTCACATCTTACGCTAAAGGTAACACTCACCTCTTACGCTAAAGGTAACACTCACCTTTTCCGCTGAAGGTAACACCTCTTACGTTTAAGGTAACAACCGCCGCTAAAGGTAAGACACACCTCTTACGTTTAAGGTAACAACCGCCGCTAAAGGTAAGACACACATCTTACGCTAAAGGTAACACTCACCTCTTACGCTAAAGGTAACACTAAGAAACAACCGCCGCTAAAGGTAACAATCACTTCTTACGCTAAAGGTAACAACCGCCGCTAAATGTAACACATTTCTTTCGCTAAATGTAACAACCGCCGCTAAAGGTAACACTTACCTCTTACGCTAAAGGTAACAAAGGCCGCTCAAAGTAACAATCACCTCTTACGCTAAAGGTAACAACCGCCGCTAAAGGTAACACTCACCTCTTCCGCTAAAGGTAACATTCACCGCTAAAGGTAACACTCACCTCTTCCGCTAAGGGTAACACTCAACTCTTACGCTAAAAGTAACAACCGCCGCTAAATGTAACACTCACCTCTTACGCTAAAGATAACAACCGCCGCTAAAGGTAACACTCACCTCTTACGCTAAAGGTAACAATCACCTCTTACACTAAAGGTAACACTCACCTAAAGGTAACACTCACCTCTTACGCTAAAGGTTACAAGGCTGACGCTAAAGGTAACAACTTTTTTAAAACATCTACAGTTTCAATGAAAATTGAGTTAAAGGGAATGTAGCGACACAGCCAAACAAACTCTATTATTGAGAGTTCTGAAAAACTTAGAAAAAGGTGAAAGAATTATCAAAATCGGATGATAGACAAAAAAGATATGACCATTTAAAGGTTGTTCTATAACGAATATGGGAGTCGCCAATTTTAGAACTATGACATCATAGTTCCATATTACCATATATGGAATATTGATAAATATCATTTAAAACAAAGAAAATCACTGCAAATGAATGACTTTTTTATTACTGGTGATATACATCATTATTGCCATTAAGTAATACATATTTTTCATACAGTTGATGTCATTTTTTCCCTATAAATCAGTAAATTTTCATATTTATAAATATTCCATATATGGTCATTTATAACCGTGATGTCATAGCTTCCAAAATGGCCTCTTCCATACCCGTTTCAACAGAAACTTCAAATGATCATATCTTCTTTGTTTATCATCCGATTTTGATAATTCTTTCACCCTTATTCAAGTATTTCAAAACTCTCAATAATAAAGATGGTTTGGCTGTGTCGCTACATACCCTTTAACGGGTTATTTTTAGTTACTGTGGCACCTGTGGCGTAAGCGCTGTTATCTTTGGCGGTAGTGGTAATTGTTACCTTTAGCGGAGGTTGTTACCTTTAGCATTGAAATTGTAACCTTTAGCGGAGGTTGTTACCTTTAGTGGAATTGTTACCTTTAGCGTTGTCTGGTTGTTACAGTGTTACTCGATTTTAATCCACAGGGTCAATAGTAAAATAGAAATCTTTGACAGAGTAAAAACAGAGAGTTTTTAAAAAGGTATATGGAATCCATTGGCATAAATGTTCATGAAATATGCAGGGTTTTAAAATAATCACACTGTAAATACATTAATTTTAACGGTAAACTTGGTTGAACATCTAGGATAAAGACCGAGTCTATCACTACCAGAATTTACAGATGCGTCAAATTTCTGGTGACTGATTGGTCCGTTTATTTTGATGATGCTTTATCAAAATTATGAATTGATATTTCAGTAGCTGATCAGATTACACATTGATTTAGCTATGGTGGTTGCAAATTGATATTTAGCTGTAGTGGTTGCAACATGTTGTCATTTTGTGATTCATATTATATTGTGTTTGCATACTCTTTGTTATATTTGATAAATTAAAAATATATATTATTAACACAAACGATTGGCACACAAAATGATGTGTATTTGTGGACATAGAACCACAAAAACAAATGTTTATCGATTTAAAAAATGTCACTACATTCAAACTATGCAAGGTGTAAAACGGACTATTTTCAGATACAACACACACTATATTTTCGCGAAAAATACTCAAGACGGTAATATGGAAAGTACACCAGACGGAAAAGCGGTAAATATTCTAGACGGTTACATGGCAGGTACACCAGACGAAAAAGAGGTAAATATTCTAGACGGTAACATGGCAGGTAATCTGGTAATGGCGGTAAACACTTCACCAGAGTGCATAGTTATGTTGTGGGACCACTTCCTAGAAAGACCATCGATGCTGCACGATGCGTTTGCCGGCGGATTCACTCCGGGATCACTGGATCCACGTGTTCTCGATCTGTCGGGATCTCAGCAAGACAAGAGTTGTATGTAAGTTGTTTGACCTTCAGCATTAATGAATTATAGCAATGCTGTGAAAAAAAGCAACATATAAATACATTATGTTAAATTAGAAGAATGTTATTTTAAATGTTTAAATCTAAAAAGTTATTGTTGGAGTTATATGTGTCATTTACTGTAACAACCAACAGTACAGCAGTCCCCGCATCGTCATAAACATTACTGATTTTTTTGGGGTATTCATAAACATAGTTAAGTAACATGCCAAACAAAAAAGGCGGGAATATGAATTTCCTGACCCCACCAGCCCAACAAACACATTCACCACCACCACCACCACTGAGAATTCATGTCCATTTTTTTTTTGTCATTCTCTTTATCGTCCCAGTATTGTTTCATGTGCTACTCGAGTGGTGGCAGGAAAAGAATGATCCAGTGACTCCAGCGAAAAATGGAGTGCCTACAACAAAATTTGGAGAAACTTTTGCAGTTCTGCAGGTGAGAAGATTCTATGCTCATTCTGCATAATTTCAATTCTATGTAAATTGAGGGTGGACCTATTATCGCCATATAACCTTTTTATGTTGATGCGCCGTAAAACACAATTTAACCGGTTTAGTTGATTTACTCGGAAATGAATATATCTCTAATTGCCCATTCGACACATTTATACCTTCTACTATATTGCTCAAAATAATTTAAGGACCATGTTTAGATTTTGGTCATTGGTTAAAGTGCTGTAATTGAACTATTTACTGTCTTTTTGCAATTTTTTAAGTTTTGATGTATTATTCTGTGTTAGGCCAAACAAAAAAATATGTGTGGTTCAGGTAACCCGACCGACCCTATTTTAAGGGCCCAACTCTAAAACGTTTTATGCAAAAATTTAAAAAAAAAAATAATAATAATAATAATAATAAAAATAAAAAATAAATGAGTTGATAATGCAAAAAATCGAACTCAAGGTATAGTTATTAACATATAAAATTCATTATCAGAATTTAATTAATTATTGAGAAAAAAAAAAGCCTACCTACCTACCCTAATTTTTTTTGCCAGTGTTACCTGAACCACACATATTTTTTGTTTGTTTGGCCTTATTTTAGAATTCATGTATTAACTTTTTATATGAATATGAAATCCATAATATTAAAGGTTAAAAATGAATGGCCACCCTTTTTATAGTATTATCAATTAACAAATTTAACTCTTAAACATCATATGAACAAGTCTCGGAGAGAAACACATATTGAAAACCGCTACTAAGTTGTATGTAAAAATAAGTATTATTTGCATGACGTAAATACTGCTTTTACCACTGCGTGACTGCACGGGGAAATGAGGTAAATCTGAATCGCATAGCTGCACAACTATTGCCACATAATTGATAAATACATTAACCTGTGGATTAATTTACCTGTTCAAAGTTTTCTACGTCATCAAATAAAATCTTATTCTCGCTTTTCACATATATTGCAATGTATGAATTGTAAATGTATTGATTTCGATTTAAATAAACATAAACATGTTCATGAAACAAAACATGGCCGGATAATTTTTAATTATGTTGAGGAGTATGTTTACATGCTCGATATGCTCTCTTCTAAGTATGTTTTGCAGACATAAAAAAGTTCTCCTCACTGAAATAGAAATCACTGAAATATTTAAAAAAAAAAAAAAAAAAAAAATCTCAAATATGTCTGTCTGTTTGATGTTTTTCAATGATTATAACATTAAAACCCACGATTGTTTGTTGCATCTTACTGAAATATAAAATCATAACTTTTCCAATTGCAACTTGTATAATAATGTATATATGTTTTGTCTATTTAAATATCACCAGTGAATTTGAAGTACAAACAAGCGACGAAATGACGCGATTAACCCAAGATCTCGTTGGAAGGCTTGTTCTGTTCCGAGCCAGTTTAAAACATGAGCGTATAAGAGAGCTTAGTAATATTGGCGATAAAACGCGCCACCAAACAGAATGGTGGAAAGGTAAACTACTTGTAGGCGATAAAGATACTAAAAAGTTACATTACGTGGTCCGAGTATTAACTTTCATACCCCATCCAACCCCTTCTCCAAGAAGCGAACACGGGGTTGGCTGGGGTATGAAATAAAACCTTAATTTCGGCTTAAAACGTTTGCATGTTGTAAAATTAAAACATCTACTAGGTAATTTTAAACAGGTCATCGCATTTCTTTCAGTAATGTTTTCAAACATTTTTTGACATTTTATTGTCGAAATATCCGTTATATAATCCTGCTAATATTAAGCTTTCCTATCGCTTAATGGAATTAAGGCGTGACCACGTAATGCAATAGTATGAAAGAGTTATTTGATACAATTGATTTCAGTCTTGTTTTAGATTTTATAAAGAAATTGTACTGTATAATTCATTGTAATATTTGTTTATAGTAACATGTACGTGTTTACACGCCCGTTGACGGGCATTTGTTGATCTACATTTATATAGTTAATACTTTTTACATTTCACCCTTTATTTATAAATAGTTTTAACAATATATTTTTACATTCATTTTTAAAAACTTACTATTTCATTTTGTTTCATTTTCATCGGTTTTTGCGCACAAAATGACTTATTATGTGTCGACGTGCCGTAAAACACCATTCATTCACACTTAAACGGCGTCCCGTTAGTTTTTCGACATACCTTGCATTTGTTCAATGATTAATATTAATTATAAGAATATCTAAACGATAATTGTTTTTTTAATATTACTACTTGTTTATTACAAAGACCTAATAACAAATTATTAATATGTCTGTGTTTATTATAATATATCAATAATATACCTAAAATTGTCCTAGGATAACGAAGAAACATTGAAAACTCAAAATGGTATTTAAATATAGGCAAGCAGTTTTCAAGTCAAAATGATACTGAATTAATCAAGATGCGAATTTTATTCTTGATCACTCGTCTCTCACGGCTGCGGGTTTGAATCCCACTGGGAGCTAGACTTGTAAGTGAAAAAATGTCGATTCTTACGGATGACGGGAGGTGTACAGTACTGGTTCTACCCAGGAAAAGTGGGAGGTCTGCCTACACCACAAAAAATAAATTAACCGTCATATATAACCTTGCATGTGTTGAAAATGACGTAAAACACCTTACAAACAAACAAACAAACAAACAAAATGATACATACTTCAAGAGTGTCATGTGACCCTTTTACATCCCGTTAAGAGAATTTGAAAATCGTGGATATCTTGTTTATAATAAACATGCATATTTCATTTTAATATTAATTATTGTGGATAGTTAACAGTTATTCTGTAAATCGATCATGTAAGAGAAAAAATTCCCACAGAAAATTATCATCATTCATTACCAGAATTTAAGGAATATACATGCATTTGTTATCACCGGAAGTAACATCCATTTTCTCTTTAGCCATTGTTTACTTTACTGTCGGGGAGCCATTTTACGTTTGCGTAAAACCTTGCTTAGTTATTGTTTTAGATGACTTTGCTGTATTAATCATGTCATTTATTGTTTTAGATGACTTTGCTGTATTAATCGATACAGGACATGACAGTATTCGCAACACGTTACAGGCACGGCTTGACAAAGGAGCAACCGACATGAGCAAGGGAACCAAGTTTTGTCTAGAGGCAAGTTATCTCCACATAATATACTACAGCGGCAAACTTGACACAGTAAAACAGGGAAATATGCTATACTGAGCAAAATCTATTTAGCACATAAATGATGTCATTTCCATAGTCGAGATACAAAGCGGTGTATGTTCGGGCTCAATGATAAAGTGACATAGATATGACCACAAAGTTGGTGATAAAAATAAAGCATATATGATGAGAACATACTTCTATATGTTATCGACAGTCGTTTTCAATTCAATGAAAAGGGAGGTAATTTTAAAATGACAAAATTCGCAATGTGTTTCTATGAGAATAACAATCGTTCATTAACACATTTCAGCGGTTTTTAAACAATGGCAGAATTGACAATTCTTGTCAATGCCAGACAATAAATGTGTTCAAAGCAATACGTTTATATAAAGTAATTAGCTGTTGTCAGTATATGGGAGGTAATTCTGATACTTTGCTTAGAAAATAATAAAATTTGAAAATCACATCCTTACCTGGCATTTCTAATATATTCAAACACTTATGAACCATTTAATCTATGTTCCTGAAAAGTCGTGCTATTTCTTTGTTCTGTATAGTATCTTAGAAATGCAATGATATACATTCAGCCGTGTACGTAGGAAATTGTTAATGGCGAAAATGGTCTGAAGACAGGATTATAGCGAGGTTGTGAACACTTAAAATCGATTTAAGCTAACCAGTGGACCATATTGCCTATCGATCGTTCCAAGTCGTTAACCCTGTCTTCACCACTATTTGTGTTGTGTATTGTCATTTTTATTGTGTAGTTAATTCGCTCTTGTGCTACAGTATGGATATACGCTGTGGTGAAAATGCATTTCAGGAAGCTTCGTAAAGCATTCCGAATACGAAAAATCTAATAGATTAAAAGCGACTGATATAACAATAGCCAAGTCGTCGAGTTTTTCATTAGAACATTTTTCATAAACAATAACTAAACAGACGGTAACACACGACTGAATAATTTAATGCATGTACCCATTCCAAATGAAACCGAAGCCCATAATGATTGAGATAGTTCTCATTTGTGTTTGGATTGAAAATCAGCTAACCTGGATATAAAAGCAACATGAAATATATGTTCATTTCACACAGAAAATAATTTTAAACAACTGCTGTGCCAATCAAGAGGGAAAACCCGTTTTAAAGGTTTGAATGTGTTATGAAGTTTAAACCATCGATTTTTAGGAAGTCACTGATGAAGGCTACATCATTTGTACTGTTTAAGCTGTCTATATAACTCAGTTACATTTCATAATTCAGTATCGATGTTTGTGTACTTTATAGATATCCTTTGGAGAAGAGGTGAGAAAATGGTACGGCATTCAAGTTGACGGTGATCGTTCGCACGATTATCACCCCACCACTCGAATTGACACGTCAAAACATCTCAGCATCTTCGTTCATAACTGCGGCACACCCGTCCGATTTTTATTATCAAAGGCGGCTATCATTTGCTGTTTTCCGTGTTGGATTTTATCTGGTGGATTATGTTATTATGTAAGTTTGGTTGAACAATAACAGGGTTACATGTATGGTATCTTGCACCATTCACAGTATATAAACATGTATGATTTTTAGGGCATGTCGTTCGAGATTATAGAATCTTTCATGGGTATCCGGTGAAGATCGGCAATTTCAACACGAGGTATACCTGTTTTTATCGGACCCGAGGCTCTGCCGAGGTTCCGGGTAAAACAGTAATACCGAGTGTTGGAATTTCCCTATCTGAACTGGATTCTTTTTTTTTTTTTGCATTATCATTCACATTCTGCCCATTGCAGTCGTCAACTACTAACGGGTTTACGCAATGACGTCATGCAATTGTCATTGTTGATGTCATTGTTTATCTTCCCCCATGTGTAAGATCAGGCTTTCCATCACCCATCTAAAACGCAGATAACCTTACCCTATATGCAAGAAAAATCTTTTATTTTTATATTTATTGTATTATTTAGTTATTCATTTGTTGTCAAATGCTCATATTGTTTCAAATGAAATAAACACATGCGCATCAGTTGAAATTTTGTATACGTTCTGATTGGCTGAGCCATTAGCTAAAGTCATTGCTATATGTTTGATGTATAAACCAAGTTGCTCATGGAGTAGTCATTCTTGTTTTGTTGAGATATTTTTTTTATGTTGAACACAATTGGCCACTGTACATTTACATTCTATATTAAATTGTGTTTGTATTAAGTGTATTTTTGACGTTTAATAAATTCTAAATGAAAATAACAGCAACAATCGAATAATATTATTTAAAAATTGAAAATGATGTATTAATCTTAGGAACCGTTTATGTCTTCCCAGTTCTATTATCAGTTATATGTTTTAGATTTACAGAAAATCCGTGGATGATATGAAAGACAAAATCCTTGTGTCTGTGACATTTAGACATACAAACACTCCAGCTGAGGAGCCAACACCGTGTTGTGGGTGCGGGAAGATTTATCATATGCAAATACACTGAACAAAAAAAGGAAACGTTTGCTATTTATCAACCCTGGAAAATAACAACATCAAGCTGTGGCTCTCGAAATATATGCGGATGAAATGCGATTCAACAGTGTCAGATTACAAATAATCATAGGAAGAAAGCGACCTCCACTTGACAAAGACATCACATCAAGAAAATATCGCGATATGTCACACTCGGGCAGAAGCTGTTTACAAATGGACACGCTTCTCCCAGTCGAGCCCCACATCTCCAACGATTACACTTATGTTATTATTTTCTGCTGGCTTCCAAGCCATGTATGAATACCTGGTAATGCTAGAGCTGATAGTGCTGCTAAGGCAGCATTATATTAACATATATCTAATGCTAAATTACGTTATACTGATTTTAAAAGTAGTATTAACACATATATTCGTAACTCTTGGCAATCCGCTTGGGATTTGTCAGTGGACAATAAACTCCATTCAGTAAAACCGTTACCCGGGGAATGGCGTTCTTCTAGTAGACCCATTCGTCGAGAAGTTGCAGGATAGGGTATACACGTTATACTCATTCTTACTTATTACAAGGTGAGCAATTACCGGAATGTATACCCGGCTTTGCACCGTTAACGGTCAAACATATCTTGCTGGAATGTGTAGACTTTGATACTATGCGGCAAAGATACTACAATGTTAATACTATGAACAAGTTATTTGATATTTTAGTCTTGTATAAGATTTCTGGAAAGTAATCAGACTTTATAAATCATTATAATATGTTCTTGTATATATTTACTTGTTTATACACTCGTAGACGGGCATTTGTTGATTTACATATATACATAGTTTATATTACTACCATATCATCCCTTATTTGTAAATAGTTTTATCTTTATATATTTACAATATTTTTTAATTACTGCTTCATTTCTTCATCTGTCATCAGTTTTTTGCGCGCAATATGACCTATTTGTGTGTCGACGTGCCGTAAAACACCATTCATTCATTACATTAATCCGCCCACGGACTTTGGCACAGTTGGTGGACAACGACTTGTCTAGTAACTGACACATTGTAAATAATAGGAGCGACCAGACAGCACATTACAATAAAATCAGCTCCGAAAACCAATCTACGTTTAGGATAGAGGCTATGAAGAGAAATCTTCACCATTAAGAAACCGAAATGGAGGGAGCGTAGCGACCGACCGCGGTTTCTTAATGGTGAAGATTTCTCTTCATAGACTCTATCCGACTTAGTGTTTACCATATGTTTTATCGGTAGTCTGTATATAGGTCACACTCTAAACCATGAAGAGCGACCGTAGTAAATTCTTCATGAATATATGTTGCCAGTATTTGAAATTTTTAGCCACCTGATTGGTTTGAAAAGTAGGGTTATCACTAAGAATAAAAATGATGATTATGTAATTTTGAATAAAAAGTATGTTTGGAATAGCGATTGAAAACACGCTTATGTAAATGCTCTAAATAGTGATGTTTTAAAGCAGAACTAAATAATTTAACTCAAAATACTGATTTAGATTGCAACATGGATGATATTGAAAATAATCTACACTTATTTTCAGACCTTATGAACAATATTACTGATCCGTTGTTTAAAAATGAAATACTAAATGAAAAAGTTAAAGGGAATACACAGTCGGTTGAAAATGAGTGGTTTGATGAATCGTGTCTTGAAAAACGAAATAGATTTCATTATTGTTTAAATAAATTTAGAAATGCTAAAGCTGATGAAAATAGAGCTTTAGTTAAATCTCGTTCTGAATACAAATCACTGATGCAAAAATGTCGTAGAAAACATAGCAATGAACAAACGAAAAAGTTAGACTCTTACAGATATAAAAATGCAAAATTATACTGGAACATGTTAAAGGAAGCTTCTCATGTAAATATCCCAAATATAACACTGTCTTCATTTGAACAATATTTTAAATCTGTTAATGATCACTTCTTCAATCCGGATGAAGATGTACTTTATTTTAATGAACGATTTGTTAATGGTGAATTTCAAATTTAAAACTATGTTCAACGAATTAGATGAGGATATCAGAAATGATAAAAAAGTAAAGGCGGATAAGCAACTCAAAACTAGCAAGAGCCCTGGACCTGACTATTTGTTAAACGAGTATTTTATTAATGACATGTACATTGTATTATCATATGTGTCAGCTTAATTAAATAATATTTTAAAAACAGGTATTTTCCCCGAGTCTTGGTCAAGGTATGTACTCGCGTTTTAAATAATAGATTAAATAATTGGCCAAACTGACACAACGTATATATTGAGGCACAAGTACGATTTAGAAGTGACATGAGCACAACTGTTAATATTTTTGTTTTACATGGTTTAATTACAGACATGATTAATGTAGGAAAGAAAATGTACTGCAGTTTTATAGATTTTAGCAAAGCTTTTGATTATGTAGAAAGAAATAGACTATCGTCAAAACTAATACAATGTAAAATGTTGCCTGTTTCAGAAGCATTTACGAAAGCTTAAAGTCACGAGTCAAATATAATATGTTAATAAAGAATGTTCATGTACGCTTGTGGGGTGCGTCAAGGAGAATGTTTGTCCCCGTTTCTTTTTGCTATGTTTTTAAATGATATAGAAGAACGTTTTTATGTTAAATGGATTGATGGCATTGATATGTATATGACGAAACTTTTCATTGTGCTTTATGCTGATGATACAGGTTTTTTTTCTGAAACTCCTGAAGGTCTTCAAAAAGGTCTTGATATAGTATATGATTATTGCCAGATAGACATACGTAAAATACACATAAAAAGGTATTTCTGGTCAAGGTCAAGTATGATTAAACTAAAACAGCTATTTAGTAGCGAAAATGAAAATGTCATCAGAAATTTAATAAGGTATATCTTTAAATGTTTTGAAGTAAAGAAACAGATTATTTGACCATATATTGAAAATCTGCTTAATCCATATTTGACATCCAATTAGTATAACTTTGTCTTATATTTGGTTATCATATATGCATGTTATTTAAGTCGTATAAAATTGTAAATACGAAGGTAATTACATTTTCAACTTTAAAGTGATAACTACAGTTGTTTTTATATTAAACTGATTTTGAATGGTTTCATTAGCTTGCAAATATAGCTAACATAAATACTATTTACTGCCGTTAATTACCCATGTGTCAATGCCGTACGGATGCAGTGAGCGCGTTCGGTATGGACTGACCAACTCACCAATCCTTTGTGGGGCACTCACTGCCTTTGGAACTGTTACATTAATTATGTCGAAATGTTTTGTCATACTTTGTAACATCACAATACTATCACCTTCTCCGTTATATTTTCATTAATTAGGAATACAAATAATATAATATTATGTTTATAACATACTAATGTTCATGTAAATACTTCTGTAAATGTGTTTATTTCTATGTCATATGTTCTATGTATGCATGCATTTGTAGAATATCACACAAATATCCTAAAAAAGGATGGTGGTGATGGAATTGTTAACTCAGTGTCAAACAATTAGTTACTACCTGTCAAAAACAATATCGATTTTAGGTATATTAAGGCTATTCCATTAAAACATACATGTACACCAGAAAGACTCTTGTGAAATCGAACACCCACGAGTAGATTGAAAACCATGGTTTAACATCCATTGTCGTCTATCAAGAAATCTATCAGAGTACAACTATTTGCAAATGTTAAAAACTAAAAAAAACATCAAAACTATGAGATTGTTTGAAAAAAATAAATTCTGTTGACAAAAAAGAGGAAAAACATTATTGAAGATTTTTGTAACTTTTTTCCAAGCATTAACTAATAATAAGCTTGAGCATAGTTCATAAACCAAATATGGTCATAACAAGACTGAAGAATAAAACCAACCAATCACAATATAGAAGTTTTACCAGCCGTTAAACGGTTGAAAACAATAAAAGTCACGGTAAAGAAAACATGCTAAACGAAATTACGATACATATCATGTTTCCTATTTCCTTGAAATGGTTTAACCTTATAGCTGACAACGGCTGAAAGGGACACATGACAATCTTGAAGTGTTTATCAAGCGCTGATATTAGCGTTCCAGCATCGGGCCTGAAACATGCATGTATATATATATAAATAAAATTTTGAGTTTTAATTCGTGTTATTCTACATAGTATTGGTGCAATATAATCAACTGTTAATAATATGCAAAAACAATTGCCTTTATACTATTCTTATTATTAATATTAATGCCTGAACAAATAAAAGTTATGTAGGAAAATTAACAGAACGCCGTGAGTTTTAAAAAAAATCAAGATAACCATGTCCCTTTAACCTGATATTTGACAAAGGCTTAATACCCAAAAGTTGGTCAATAGGAGATATAATACCTATATACACACACAAGGTGATCATATATTACCAGAAAACTGTCGACGAATAACAAGTTTCAGCTGCTTTTATAACAATTACTACTACTACCACAGTAATAACATATTTTCCGAAGAATACGAAATAATAACCCTGTCAAGCACGGTTCCGCCAAGAATTGTCAGCTACTGATGATATTTTATAATTCAGTCTCTTCGAAATATCAAAAGCAACTAAAGAAAATGTATTTTATACTTACTCCCTGATTTTACGTAGGTTTATTAGACGGGAAATACTTTCCCCTGATTGGTTAAGATCTCAAAGTTGTTATGATGGGCACGTGATACTGACCAATCGGTCATTCAGCGTTGGGAAGCGAACGAGTACAGGCGTGGTTATTGACATTTAAATTTTAGAAGAACAACTGTTTCTAGTGGAACATTTGATTTATATGTGAATGATAGTTTATCAAAATAGTGAAATTATTAAAGATATTTGCATATTCATGATATATATGAATTCAATTGTTAAATTTGTTTTAACATACGAGCAGCATGTCTGTATGTCAATTATGTCCAATCGCTCAATTATGCCCATCGCTCAAGTACAATTTATAATAAATATATATATTGGAAACTATTGTTTGTATTGTTTGAGGTCTGGTTAAGTTAGGGGAATTAACTGTACTGTGCATTTATTGACTTTTAGAAAACGTTTGACATGGTCTGGAGACATGGACTGTGGACAGAAATGATTAAACGAATAAATGGAACATATAGAGAATATCATTTTAGTGCCTGATCTCATCCAGTTTATCAGGTGAGTCCGAGAAAAAATTAAACCCGAGGCTGTGCCGAAGGTTTCATTTTTTTTCGTGCCGAACCTGATAAACTGGATGAGATCAGGCACTAAAATGATATTCTATTCATCATGTTGATCGTTTAAAATCATTTAATTTACCTTTTTCCCCCATTTCTTTCCGTTCACGTTAAAAAATACCCAGACATCATCAAATATACCATGTCGTCATCAAAAGAGGTGCTGACGTCTTCAAAAGAGACATGCACCTCAAGCTCCCTGTTCCTCGGCAGAATTTTACAGATCGACATGATACATTTCACACTCTGATAGGAAATTTATTCATTCTGCATATGTTTTCTTTCGATGTAAATGGAAGGTGGACCTGAAATGTACATTCCTGTGGGCGGCTCCATATAACCCTTGTGTGGTGGTGCGCCATAAAACCCTATACAGTTTGAAGTGAAAAAACGGTAAATCATTTCTAACTTTTGCCAAGATTATAAAAAGACTGAAGTATCAGTTATCTTCAATATGATGATTAACTTTCAACGTGGCAGGAATCAAGATGGTTGGTTGGTTTAATGGTGTTTTACGTCATGTTCAACACATGTCACATTGTATATGACGTTCGGCTGTTTTAGTGGTAGAAGCAGACTAACCAACCTTTTCCTGGGTAAAATCAGTACTGTATACCTCCCACCAGCCGTAAGAATCGACATTTACTCTGTTATCCTACCCCATCTCTGGGCGGCTCTAAATAACCTATACTGTGTTGATGAGCCGTTAAACAACATTCAATTCTATCTCCCAGCTGTGTGATTCGATTTTTTACCACCATCCCTGAAATCAATAAGTAAACATAAACGGGTAACAAAGCGGCTAATGGTTGACAATGTTGGGCTATTAGTGACACCTCCCACAACCAAGGGTTATGATAGATATAAATTTTAGTCTATCACCATAATTGTTAGATGGAAGCTGTCATAAATAATTTACATGTATATTTAAGGAAAAAAGAATCGCACTACTTGTTTAAAGCGCAAATTTAAACTATTTATGCAGTTAATACAAATTGATGCATTGTTTGATAGTTATAGAAAATAATCAATTGATTAGAAAGACTTAAATTTCTACCACTTCTTTTTTTGTGGACGTGCATTTAATTTTCTAAACAGATGCGTTCTTAATGCAAATACAGTCGTCATACAAATTATAATCATCGTACACAGCAGCAGTTGTAGTATAAGGTTTTATTTTGCCTCGCCGTTGGCAACTAGGCCTTTTGGCGAGGTTTACAATAGAAGTTTATTTATAATAACCCTAGTAGTTTATAAAACAGCAGCAGTTGTTATATTGTTACCACGCACAAGGAGTTGCTAGTTCCTCACACTTGCGATTTCAGCTTGACCAATTGAAAAAAGTCGGATATATTGCTGTTATTGCACATGTCGTTATGTCACCAAAGGAACTAATTATGCCCTTAGGTGTTAATTGTATATTCAGTCAGTGCATTACACAGAATGATGACCCCCGTTGAAATACTCCTCTGACTAGGGAGCGTAACAGGACAATTCGGGAAATAGCTGATAAACTGTGAAAATATAGCTGTTTAATCATGAACATTTTGTTTTGATGAAAAATCCGGAGATTTTACACTTAAATCCGGAGATCCGGAGAGCGACTGAAAAATCCGAAGAATCCGGATTTTATCCGGAGACTTGGCAGGCCTGTACATAGTAGATGGACATAAGCTTATGTAAGACATATTAATATTAATAATGCAAAACATTAGACCTCTAGATATTGTAGTTTCAGTAGTGATCTTTAAAGACTCAATAGAACTGTAATCCCTGGTGTAGGAGCCACATTTAACACTAGGGTCGGCATTTAAATAAAATGACCAGAGGGCCATAATATAATTTTACAATCACTATATGAGAGCTCTATATCTTGTGGTTTCAGAGAACACTATTTATCAGGTGTTTTGCTATATAAGGCTATTAAAACATGTGCAAACTCTATATAAACATTTTTACAATGGCTATATTTAAAATTGTGATAGAAATCTACAGTTTGGCAATGATTTGTAAAGACCTACTGTCAAATCTGTTGTGTTTTTTTAGGTTTCAATTATTTATAGTAACCGGTCATCTTGGATGGACTCTGTAATATTTATCTAAGGATTACTTACGTGAAATATGTTCAAAATTGACCAAGTGGTTTATGTTTAAAGCAATTGTTGAAAGACGGACATAATAACTAAATGATGGAAGGATGGAAAAACAACGGACGAAAAGTGATGAAGTTAACCCAACTGATCCATTGGCTACGAAAAATGTGTACAAAATATTAAAACGTTTTATGAAGAAGAAAAATGGTATGTGTGTGCTGTGAGAAAATTTATGGGGAAAGAAATAGTACCGAATGATAAAAGATAGTACATTCCGTGCGCTGACAGTAATCCTGAACCCGCGCGTACTCCCATCGAAATCTGATAAGTTATAACGTGTGTACAATGGACTTACGCACAGTACCCTTATTGACATACTTCTCTCAGATGTCATCAAGTATACAATGGTTTTATTCATGTTATTGTTTGCTTGTCAACGTACGTCCCTCGCCGCCGCTCATCCCCATCCCACCCAAACCCTATCTTCATAATCTACAGTTTGAAACTGAGCCTGGTAATTAAAAAAAAAAAATGTTTACATTGTTAAAAAAAATATTCTCTATAAAATGTTATGGAAACATGTTATCCCTGGGTTGGGTCCCATTTGGCCACAGGGTCACCTAATGCTACGTGCAGTATTTTAAGAACTCCAGCACTTGTATTTTCAGAAAAGAAGATATTTTAATGATTTTCCTATTTAACTTTATGTAAAACTGAATCCTCTGGGACGGAGCCAAATTTGAACCAAGGGCCACCATTTGAAAACATTTGATAGAAAAACATAAACTCACATGCATGCTATATCAGGGGCGTAGCTGTGCCTAAATCAGTGTGTAGGCACAAGGTCTAGTGGGGTCCAGATTTTGTTTTAAGAAGTAAGCCAAATCCTGCATTCTGACGGTATTTTAAGCAGCAAGCAATATGTTTTTAACCCGCGATTTCAAGCTTTTTTAATCTGCGATTTCGCAACAAAAAATACGGAACAGAACAAAATAACATATATTAATATGAATACTTGCTTTCTGAACATTTTGCACAATCAAGGTGTGTTTGGTTCCGAAAGACCGCGAGCGAAAACAGTTCGACTTTTATCTTCTAAAAAGACCACGAGTAAAAATTGGTATGAGCTGACCATACCCTCCACCCCTACCCCACTCAGTTTTTATTGCATTTTTTGCATTTTTGGCATTTTTTTTTTATTTCTGGGGACAATGTGTAGGCACGTGCCTACAGTGCCTATAGGCAGCTACGCCACTGTACATGCAATTTGAGAGTTTTATACCTTGTCATTTTTGAATGTAAAACTAAAACAAAAGTTACTGATTCTGAAATATGTATAACCACATGTATACTATACACATGTCAAGATTTCCCCACCCAGTCACATTATACTGACATCGGGCCGACCCGTCCTAGCACTACACTTTATAAACATAATGCAGGAAATCGAAACAATACCAGGGCGGAGAGGGAGGTGAATGCCACCGGACACCCAAAAAAAGGAATTTGCCTCGGTTAAATTCGGCCTACCTCCTATCAAAAAACTAACTAATGCAGTGTGTTTATTTTCGAATAGTTTCTCTTTCGAAATAACCCGGATATAAAGGTAAACATGTGTTAACATTGACCCATTAAACCGACGTCTGTTTATACTTTATACGTGATATCAGTTCTATTTTATGACACCGTGAACAGACATTTTGAAATAGTTTGTCGTTGAAATTTATATGGATCAATAATGCAAACCGAATATAGTAGATTAGACAGACTGAGACTATTGGTAATGCTGTATTATTATTTTTTGTCACAAATACACCTTTACAAAGATGGACATATATAGGACGAACCCATTATACATAAGTCGGTCCTAGCGCGAGTGATGTAAGGAAGGGAATCAGGGTCATCAATCATGTATTTTTACAATACTTCCATGCGTGTAAATAGTGCACATTTGTTGTTGTTGTTGTTGTTGTTGTTTTGTGACAACTGCAACATCGCAGCATTGACATTTGCAACTTGCAATCAATCGCCAAACCTATTTATGTGTTTATGTTTTATTTCCCCATGTGTGTTAAAGTTGTATATATATAACTTATTTGTGTGTGTGTGTGTGTGTGTGTGTGTGTGTGTGTGTGTGTGTGAGGGGGGTTGGGGGTGGGGGGTATGGTAGGTAGACGAGAGGATGGCCCAACTCCCTCTTGAGGTAGAGTAGAGGATGGCCCAACTCCCTCTGGAAGGCCTTACCTTGCACAACTGTTTGCAAAACGTCTGTGTTTTGTTCTTAACGTGGTGATATTTTCGCTATAATTTAAAGTAGAACTATATTTGAAATCGTCCATGCCACTCTAGTGTGAAACATCCCATTGCAGAAAAGCCATTAAGGCCCTTAAATCAACTTGGTATAGACAAACAACGTTGTGTTTTCTGCTCTGGCGATTAATATTATGGTGAGCCGAAACAATACCATAGACAAGCTTCCGTTTCCTGTATACCGATTAAAAATAATAGTGGGTCATAGTTGGTACATGCACGCCCCGTCGCCTCGTAAATACTGTAGAAAAAATAAAGGACTAGGTACCTATGATAAGGGACAAAATTGGCCCCCAATATTGAAAGTTTTAATGCACAAGTTTTGAATATCTAGTTTAGCTACAAATGAACTGAATCAATATTAAAACTCATAACAAGTACCGTTTAAGGCTCTAAATGAGTTTAAGAGCTTCACAAACAAGGCCTTGTCTTTCAAAAATTACATTTTTGCACATTTTCAGCTGTTTTCGATCAGTTTTTGGTCTTGGAAATACAGAGCGCACCCTCGAGCACAGCTGATGTTTTGTTGAAACAGGTACTTGATAGGGATGCATCATCAGCCAAAAAACTGTGTGTGCTCGGAGGTGCGCTCTATATTTTTAGGATCAAAATCTTGCCCAGAAAGGTCCAAAATCTACAAAATATAACATAATTACCAAAATTGACGTTTTTTGAGACCCGATTAATTCTACTAGATGACTAAAATCAATAAGAATATATTTTGAAGATAGAATATGATCAATTTACTTCAATATGCACAACAGATTATATCTAAATATTATTTTTTTGCATTTTGAATATATTGGGGGCCAAAATATCCCCTTATCATACCTTGTCCTTTATTTATTTTATTGTGTTTACCCTGATTCTCTTCCATAGTTGTCTAGCCTGGTAACCAAGTAACTAATGAACGGTCCTTTATACTAACAATATTATCATTTAACAAGATAACGCATATAGCACTTGCTAAATATTAGGATCATTTCGCAAGTGTTAGGGATAGACACACTACATTGAAATGACGGGGTATTTGGAAATAACTTCCACTATTTAAAAGCTATGCGATTTTGCTGGATTTATAAACCCTGGAATATCAGATCATATCAATTAAACGCGTTTCACGTAAGTTAACCTTGTCGTACTCGATTTATATAACAAATTACATTTCTGCTTTAAAACAAATAATGTACGTTTTAAAAACAAATTGAAAGGCAAACAAAAATAATTTTATTACTGTTTTCCCATTTCAGGGAAGTGGGACGAAACCTTTTTTATACTATTTGAGACAACTCAAGCTATCGTCAACATAAAATGGTTTGCATTAAGTCCCCTTTGAATTATTGGCTTCCAACACAGTGGTTGGGAGCTATTCAACAATGTTTGGAATTTTAAGATTTTATTTTGATTCAGTTTGCAAAATTTAAAAAAAATTATAACCAATGGGACGACAGCCAGTCTAACTACGCTCCCTCTCTTTCGGTTTAAAATTGGTGAAAATTGCTCTCCATAGCCAAAATCTCCACGCAGAGTTATCGTTCCTTGCACTCACATATATCTCTGCTAACTACTAGATTACAATTGAATGTTGTTTAACGGTTCATCAACACAGTATAGGTTATTAGAGCCGACCCAGAGAGAGGGGAAGGATACATAGGAATCCGGGAACCTGCCCTACTCTTATTATCGAATAGATTCCTATGGTTCTTTAACGTGCTCGGAGGATAGACCGATACACGGGACCGCCCGGTTTACGTCCCCATCCGACGGACGAGGCTAAGGGAAAGTGTCTTGCCCAAGAACACACCGACGGAACTCAGTGGCACCACGGAGGATTGAACCCGGGGCCTCCGGTTACAAATCCGCCGCGCTACCGACTGCGCCACGCCAGCCCTTACTAGATTACAAGATTTTGGTAAAGCCTATTAAATTAAAATATGTTTGCCTGAAAATTATTTATTTCTTGTATAAAAATAATTTTCAGAATATCTGCAAATTAGATGTTGCAAAACATTCTGAGTCACGTGACTGGTTTAAAAAGTAAAGTAAACACTAAATTATTCTGTCAAATATTATACTCCTCAAAATAATTTAAGCCACAAAAAGAACAATAATAATAATTACTTAATCTTTAATATTCTGCATTTCATAGTTAATACTTGTGGGTCAAGTAACAGTAACATGTTCAATAATGGCACATTTGAAAAGTGACACAAAATCAAAACGTGGTCCTTAAATTATTTTGATTGATGATCCCACTGTGATGGTGGCAACATGGTTTTATATTCTGATTATGAGCACGTGTTTAAAGAAACTAACCCGCCAAATAACGGGAATTAAGTTGCACTACAAAACCCTGTCCAGGTGTTCAGGTTATATAATAATATATATGCGCCAATTAAAATGATAGGTTTATTCATGGGCTCTTAAAATGCGTGATTGAATATGCGTAAAATGAATTATGGGTTGGTATCTTGTAATTCGACGCTACAGTTTTGGGGTTTGGCCTGGCTGGTTTAGCCGTTTATATTGTGTCTATAGAGAGTGTATTCTCCAAAATATGTAATACGATACACCTCGTCGTCAGTTGGTTTAGAAACCATGTACATAGTTGTAAAAATGGCTGTTGTTGGCGGGATAGCTACTTTAATAAATAACTAAACTAGTAGATTGAAAACCAAGAGCTTGTTACACGAGATTAAATGTGTGTTCGGAAATAATAAAAAATATAACACACATTCTTATCAAATGAACTGGATTTAAAACATGTCATTATACTTTCACATGTAACATGGACTTTTTTGCAGATATGGCAAACACTATTTTCCTTGAAAACACTCGAGCTGACTACTTGGAAGGTCCCGGTCTGCCTGAGTGCATAGTTATGTTGTGGGACCATTTCCTAGAACGACCTTCAATGCTGCACGATGCGTTTGCCGGCGGATTCACTCCGGGATCGTTGGACCCACGTGTTGTTGATCTGTCGGCATCTCAGCAAGACAAGAGTTGTATGTAAGTTGTTACTGTAGCATCTGCATTGATGGATTGAATCAATGGCAACAGCGAGCTGTGAATTAATTCTTCAAACAAATATAATGATCTGGGCCCGTATTCATCAATCAACTTAAGTGGAAAATATTACTTAAGTCAAAATTTAAGATTGTTACACATGTTTAAATATCTTTATTAACCTCTAAGAGACACTGCACACCATCTATACAGAGGGAAAAACGTTTAGCAAGTTTGTGTTGCACCCTGGAAATAATACATTTTTGGTTGTAAAATCAAGAAACTACTGCGACAGACAAACTATTTTATTCAACACACATCAATAACAGTCGAATATGTTAATGACGAAACGAATAAATGAGCGTAGCGGTGAAGCCCGTAAAGTCCCAAATTGTCAGTATAACTTGTATACAGCATTATTTCATCTAAACAACTTACTTCCCTCAGTATATTTTAAGATAAATGTTTAACTGTAGGTTTTATTTATCTATAACATTACTAGCAATATTAAGAAAACGTATTAAATCGATAAAAAAGCTGTTTAAATAATTTATAAAATTTTACTTAAGTTAAGATATTGCTAAGAACAAACATAAGAAAAACTATGACCCTTGGAGCGGAACCAAATACGACCCAAGTTTAAACTTTTGATTTGTGTTATTTTTTTAAGGTGCTGTTATGGACCGATTAACTGTCTCTTTGCAATGTTTAAGATTAGTTGTATTATTTTACAGTTGTTTTACACTGCACTAATGTATTAACTTTTTATATTAATATGTAATCCAGAATATCAAAGATTAAAGGGAATGTACCGACACAACCATCTTTATTATTGAGAGTTCTGAAAAACTTGAATAAGGGTGAAAGAATTATCAAAATCGGATGATAAACACTGTTGAAACAGATATGGAAGAGGCCATTTTGAGAGCTATGACATCACGGTTCTAAATGACCATATATGGAATATTTATAAATATGAAAAGTTACTGCTTTATAGGGATAAAATGACAGCAACTGTATGAAAAATATGTAATACTTAATGGCAATAATGCTTCATATGACCAGTAAAAAAATGCATTCATTTGCAGTGATTATCTTCGTTATAAATAATATTTATCAATATTCCATATATGGTAATATAGAACTAATACGTCATAGTTCTAAAAATGGCGGCCCCTATATCCGTTTTAGAGCAACCTTTAAATGGTCACATCTTTTTTGTTTATCATCCGATTTAGATAATTCTTTCACCTTTTTCCATGTTTTTCAGAACTCTCAATAACAGAGCCCGTTTGGCTGTGTCGCTACATTATTACTGTTATATTTTGTGATTCTTATTTTGAGAAGTATATTAGATATACTCGGTAAAAAAAGTTTTGGACCAGGGTATATAAAGTCATATAAAAATAAAACTAGTGGACATAATTTAAGTATCTTTTTTAGTAACCAAGGTCTACCCTACCCGGTTAATTTGGTATCAGAAACGTTAAATTGATTTTATAAAGATATCGCGAACTCACAAAGGGTCTGTAAACAATGTTGCAAAGTCCATAAAAAGTAACAGTTACAGACATTCGAGTAACCAATAAAACGATTATTATTTTTTTGCAAACTTTCATTGTAAACGATAATTATTGTTGATCTATTGTCAATTATCAACTAAGGGTTATGGTCGAATGTAATGGTTCGGTGATCATTGTACGGGTTCGAACACTGGCCTGGTCCAAAACTTTTTTTACCGAGTATATTTAGTAAGAAGAGTACATTTCCTTTCAATAATTGGTCTATTTGATTGTTTTCACGGATGTCAACCGATTAAAATTTCACATGGCGACAATTCAACAATAGTTTTCACGTGAAAAGAGTAAACTTGAAGATGACAAATTCTTTTTTTAATCAAATAGTTTTCTTAATAATTATTTTGTTGCATCCTTTCACATGTATAAAGCGGACAACTGACGTCTTTTACACCTATATTAAAATAGGATGCTGCATTTATTATTTCTGCTTCTACTTCATACGAAATCTCTGTCAAATAATTCACCCTTACGTTTCGGCTCATGCAGTGGCAAGAAAAAGATAAGTAAATAAGAGTTACAAGCACAGAGTTGATAGAAAAGGAAAAAATAGTTAGTTCAAAGAAAGAATTTACAAGAAGAGTTCCCAGACTGCTTCAGTTCCTTAGCGTCAGACCAACCCGGCTACCGTGGTTGCTCATGGGAATTCACCCAACCGGTACAGCTCTGACCATCATCGGTTCCTAGAACAGTCTGAGAGGACAGCTGCATATTTGGAATGTCAATTTGGTTAGCTCCTGCTTAAAAAAAAGTGTACCTAGTCAGGAGACTCAGCAACGGATGCTGGGTGAGAGTTCAAGTTACAGACTGTACGTGGAAGCTGTACTTGTAAGTGTCTGTTCTAGCTGAAACCTGTCGGAATTTGCTGGAGTGGAGTGATCTTGTTAGAGTAGATGCTTGTTGGATAAAGTCGTCGATAGCGACCATGGCGAAGTAGGCTTGGGATTCCTTATTCGCAGATTCCTCTGTAGATGTCTATCCCAAGATATTTTGATGTGCTGGTTTCTTGAAGAATACATCCCTTTAGTTCGTAGGTGTAGTCGACTTTCTTCCTCGATCTGGTCACTCTCAAGACTTCCATTCCCCATTTCTTCTCCCATTCGGCTAGCTTATCTAGATCAATCTGGATCGCTTCACAGTCCTCTCTGCAACGGATGGTCTTGTAGATGATGCAGTCATCTCATCAGCAAACAGACGTGTTTTTGATTGGATGCATTCTGCCAGGTCGTTAATAAAGAGTAAGAAGAGTAGTGGTCCAAGGACCGTCCCCTGAGGTACTCCACTAACGACTGGTGCATCGTCTGATATGGTTCCATCGACTGTGACTCGCTGGATTCGACTGGACAGAAATGACCAGATCCAGTTGTATGTTTGACCTCTAATCCCGTAATGGTTTAGCTTAGCTAGAAGGCGTTGGTGCGGAACTCTATCGAAGCCTTTTGAAAAGTCAAGTATCACCAGATCTATGGACATATCCTTGTCAAGTTCATGGCATAGGATTAACAATTGGGTCTCGCAGCTGCGTTTAGCACGAATTATTATTTTGCTTAACATATACATTTAAATTTAATTACCTTTTACATTGTAACATATTTAAAAGCATAGAAAGGGTCCGATATTTTATTTGTTTGATTTGTTTTGTTTCTGTTCGTTGTTTTTTGCATTCAGTAAGAACAGCCAACTATCAAAATAAAACACACCGAATAGTATCCCTTTAAAGTTTCATTATTGACAGAATACATGTTTGGCTCAAGCAGGTTAGCAAACTTAGAATATAACATTTGGCAATTTATTTACGTTAAATACAGTACTGAAATGCCTTCAGTTTTCCAAGCAGAACTTCAAAATTTATGAATTTTGTGTTAAAATGTATACTGTGAATAAAACGTCTACAACTTTCTCGAACTAACTACAACCTTTTTCTTTTTTTTTATAGAAATTTTGGGATTTCTCTGGAATATTACGTGGAATTAAGTATTTACTATATGACTTACATAGTGGAAATTCCCGAGTTGAGTTTCCTTTTAGTATACGTGTTATACCTACTGTTGCTATATTTGTATGTGGCCTGAGTGAAATAACGAATATGACTTCATATCTCACAGTGAATTTGAAGTAGAAACAACAGACGAGATGATGCGGTTAACTCAAGATCTCGTCGGAAGACTGATTCTATTCCGTGGCAGTTTAAAACATGAGCGTGTAAGGAAACTTAGTTCTGGAAGTAAACCCCGTTACTCTACAGAATGGTGGAAAGGTAAACAACTGCAGCTTGTGTCATTTTTGTCGCGGCTGTCAACGTCTATAAAATAAGCAGAAAAACGACCACTTGTATATTCTGAACCTACACATGCATTCTACCGTGAACATAGTTGCAACATTCACCTTCAGACATGACAACATAGTTCATGCTTCAAATAGTTCATGCTTCAAATCAGTAGTTCCCCGTGTGGTTGCCGGGGTAGAAATACAACCACTGCAAATCCCGCTAGAGGCAGAGGGGTAGGACCACCCCCCCACCCCCCACCCCCACACACACACCTTCATGTTCATTTTGTCATTTTTTTATCATGCTCATTCAATGTCTTCTTCATGACACTGCATATGCAGATGTGGAAACGTGACTCCATTGTAAATGGAGTGTCTACAATAGAATTTGCAGCATCTCTGCAGGTCAGAAAGTTCTAGGCCCATTCTCCATATTTTTATCTAGATGTAAATAGAGGATGAGCCTGGCATGGTCATCCCTGTTTGGCGCCATATAATCTTTCTTGTGTTGGTGCGCCGTAAAACCCCAATTCAGTTAGTTCAATTTAAATCACTAGTCGTTTTTACGGCCGAACCCAATATAAATGAATATAGAATAGGCTATAATGTTTCAGACGTTATCGGTGTAGAATGTACCATAAAGGTTATGTTTTATCCGTGTAAATGTACATTAGTGTTTCAGATGTTATCGGTGTAGAATATACTAGTGTTTCAGATGTTATCTGTGTAGAATGTATTGTAGTGTTTCAGATGTTATCGCAGAAGAATGTACTCTTTTTTTTTTTTTGTTATCTGTGTGGAATGTACTATATTGTCTTTGTTGTTATCGGTGTAAAATGTACTATATTGTTTTTGTTGTTGTCGGTGTAGAATGTACTATAGTGTTTCAGATGGTATCTGTGTAGAAAGTACTATACTCTTTCGGATGTTATCTGTGTAGAATTTACTATAGTGTTTCAGCATGTATCGTTGTAGAATGTACTATAGTGTTTCAGATGTTATCTGTGTAGAACGTACTATACTGTTTCTGATGTTATCTGTGTAGAATGTACTAGTGTTTCAGTTTTTATCGGTGTATAATGTACTATAGTGTTTGAGTTGTTATCGGTGTAGAATTTGCCATAGTGTTTCAGATGTTATCTGTGTAAAATGTACTATACTGTTTCAGATGTTATCGGTGGAGAATGTACTATAGTGTTTCAGAGGTTAACGGTGTAGAATGTATTTTATTGTTTTTGTTGTTATCGGTGTAGAATGTACTATATTGTTTTTGTTGTTGTCGGTGTAGAATGTACTATAGTGTTTCAGATGGTATCTGTGTAGAAAGTACTATACTCTTTCGGATGTTATCTGTGTAGAATTTACTATAGTGTTTCAGCATGTATCGTTGTAGAATGTACTATAGTGTTTCAGATGTTATCTGTGTAGAACGTACTATACTGTTTCTGATGTTATCTGTGTAGAATGTACTAGTGTTTCAGTTTTTATCGGTGTATAATGTACTATAGTGTTTGAGTTGTTATCGGTGTAGAATTTGCCATAGTGTTTCAGATGTTATCTGTGTAAAATGTACTATACTGTTTCAGATGTTATCGGTGGAGAATGTACTATAGTGTTTCAGAGGTTAACGGTGTAGAATGTATTTTATTGTTTTTGTTGTTATCGGTGTAGAATGTACTATATTGTTTTTGTTGTTGTCGGTGTAGAATGTACTATAGTGTTTCAGATGGTATATGTGTAGAAAGTACTATACTCTTTCTGATGTTATCTGTGTAGAATTTACTAGAGTGTTTCAGCATGTATCGTTGTAGAATGCACTTTAGTGTTTCAGATGTTATCTGTGTAGAACGTACTATACTGTTTCTGATGTTATCTGTGTAGAATGTACTAGTGTTTCAGTTTTTATCGGTGTATAATGTACTATAGTGTTTGAGTTGTTATCGGTGTAGAATTTGCCATAGTGTTTCAGATGTTATCTGTGTAAAATGTACTATACTGTTTAAGATGTTATCGGTGGAGAATGTACTATAGTGTTTCAGAGGTTAACGGTGTAGAATGTATTTTATTGTTTTTGTTGTTATCGGTGTAGAATGTACTATATTGTTTTTGTTGTTGTCGGTGTAGAATGTACTATAGTGTTTCAGATGGTATATGTGTAGAAAGTACTATACTCTTTCTGATGTTATCTGTGTAGAATTTACTATAGTGTTTCAGTATTTATCGTTGTAGAATGTACTATAGTGTTTCAGATGTTATCTGTGTAGAATGTACTGTAGTGTTTCTGATGTTATCTGTGTAGAATGTACTAGTGTTTCAGTTTTGTCGGTGTATAATGTACTATAGTGTTTGAGTTGTTATCGGTGTAGAATTTGCCATAGTGTTTCAGATGTTATCTGTGTAAAATGTACTATACTGTTTCAGATGTTATCGGTGGAGAATGTACTATAGTGTTTCAGATGTTATCGGTGGAGAATGTACTATAGTGTTTCAGATGTTATCGGTGGAGAATGTACTATAGTGTTTCAGATGTTATCGGTGGAGAATGTACTATAGTGTTTCAGTATGTATCGTTGAAGAATGTACTATATTGTTTTTGTTGTTGTCGGTGTAGAATGTACTATAGTGTTTCAGATGGTATATGTGTAGAATGTACTATACTGTTTCTGATGTTATCTGTGTAGAATTTACTATAGTGTTTCAGTATTTATCGTTGAAGAATGTATTATATTGTTTTTGTTGTTATCGGTGTGGAATTTACATATTGTTTGTGTTGTTATCGGTATAGAATATACTATATTGCTTTTGTTGTTATCGGTATAGAATATATTGTGGTTTTTCAGATGGTATATGTGTAGAATGTACTATACTGTTTCAGATGTTATCTCAGTAGAATTTACTAGTGTTTCAGTGTATATCGGTGTAGAATGTACTATCGTGTTTGACTTTTTATCGGTGTAGAATTTGACATAGTGTTTCAGATGTTATCTGTGTAACATGTACTATACTGTTTCAGATAGTATCGATGGAGAATGTACTGTAGTATTTCAGATGTTATCTGTGTAGAATGTATTAGCGTTTCGGTTTTTATCGGTGTAGAATATACTATAGTAGTTGAGTTGTTATCTGTGTAGAATTTGCCATAGTGTTTCAGATGTTATCGAAGTAAAATTTAATAAATTCGTTCACGCTAATACGTTTCATCGTGTTACTTGTTGTTTTAGATGACTTTATTAATCACGTTATTTATTGCTTTAGATGACTTTGCTGTATTATTCATGTCATTTATTGTTTTAGATTACTTTGGTGTATTACTCAAGTCATTTATTGTTTTAGATGACTTTGCTGTACTAATTATGTAATTTATTGATTTCGATGACTTTGCTGAATTAATCGTGTCATTTATTGTTTTAGATTACTTTGCTGTATTAATCATGAAATTTATTGCTTTAGATGACTTTGCTGTATTACTCAAGTCATTTATTGTTTTACATGACTTTGCTGTACTAATTATGTCATTTATTGTTTTAGATTACTTTGATGTATTACTCAAGTCATTTATTGTTTTAGGTGACTTTGCTGTACTAATTATGTAATTTATTGATTTCGATGACTTTGCTGAATTAATCATGTCATTTATTGTTTTAGATGATTTTGCTGTACTAATTATGTAATTTATTAATTTCGATGACTTTGCTGAATTAATCATGTCATTTATTGTTTTAGATTACTTTGCTGTATTAATCATGACATTTATTACTTTAGATGACTTTGCTGTATTACTCAAGTCATTTATTGTTTTAGATGACTTTGCTGTATTAATCATGACATTTATTGCTTTAGATGACTTTGCTGTATTACTCAAGTCATTTATTGTTTTAGATGACTTTGCTGAATTAATCATGACATGTATTGCTTTAGATGACTTTGCTGTATTACTCAAGTCATTTATTGTTTTAGATGACTTTGCTGTATTACTCAAGTCATTTATTGTTTTAGATGACTTTGCTGTATTACTCAAGTCATTTATTGTTTTAGATGACTTTGCTGTATTAATCATGTCATTTGTTGTTTTAGATGACTTTGCTGTATTAATCATGTCATTTGTTGTTTTAGATGACTTTGCTGTATTAATCCTGTCATTTATTGTTTTAGATGACTTTGCTGTATTAATCGATACAGGACATGACAGCATTCGCAACACTTTACAGGCACGGCTTGATAAAGGAGCAACCGACATGAGCAAGGGAAACAAGTTTTGCCTAGAGGCAAGTTATCCACACATAATATACTACAGAGGCCAACTAGACACAATACTAGACACAATACTAGACACAATACAGACACAATACTAGACACAATACTAGACACAATAAAGCAGAGAAATATCTTAGTATATTACATATATAACACAACATAACATAAAATCATTTTATTCAGCATTAATACATTACAATAGTTTCAGCATTAATACATTACAATAGTTTATAGTCTACAATATGAATAATGCAATTCGTTTTCTCCCGTTCATAATGACATAATGACATAATGACATAATGACATAATGTTAAGAAATATAAATGTCAGATGTGCTATTCAGTCAGTTTATGTATGTTATTCATACATGCATGTACATGTAATTAATCGTTTAGGATGGAAAAGCATTTAATGGGACTCCATAAAGTATCTCCCGGATGCCAAATAAAGAAATTGGTTAAAGTGACTTGATGAGCTCTGATTGAATTGTTGGTGTCAATCCAAATACGATTACGACTATCATGATGTATTTCAGTTTCATTCTCCGTGTGGTTGCCGGGGTAGAATACAACCACTGCAAATCCCGCTAGAGGCAGAGAAGATAGGTACCCCTCCCACCACCATCAGGTTCACTTGTCCTCATTCAAGGTCTTTATCATGACACCGCATATGCAAACGTGGAAATGTGGCTCCATCGTAAATGGAGTGTCTATTATAGAATTTGCATAACCTCTGCACCTCAGGTCTGCATTGTGGACGGTTCTACGGTAACTCTCCATAGTATATCTTGATGTAAATGTAGAAAGGGCCTCCAACCCATTTCAGTTCAGTTCAATTCAGTTTCATAATTATGCAATGCACATTTGTATTAAATTAGTATTTTTATGTCCTGTTTAATTAGTGTTAAAAACAAGCTTGCTTTATAAATCATTAATATTAATTCATATAGTTCTGTATGCCTCCAATAAAGTCGAGTTTTGTGATCGAATTGTATTGTTATTGAAATATATCTACGACTGATAGCACAATAACAACAACAACAAACGTATAAATCGATATTTACGATTTAACAAAAAAACAACAGCCGAGTCGTCGAGTTTTCCAGACATAATCTTCACCATTAAGAAACAGCGGTCGGTTACTACGTTCCCGCCCTTTCTGTTTTTTTAATGGTGAATATTTCTCTTCAAAGCCTCTATCCTATACACAATACTGACATTGATTTCAGGGAAATCCACGCTTTACAAAAATCAGAGCGCATGCGCGAACAAATTGCGATACCATGATCAGTTAGAGCACGGAAAAGTGTTCTGTTACCTGAATTTAGAGAACAGTTTTCTTCAAAGAAAAATGCCGCTAAAATCGATAAGTTAAAACCGTCAATTTGCAGCGAGTCATTTGTGAATGTTCCAGCAGTTAAATTGTTTAATCCATTCGCCGCCAAATTTCAAATGTCGTCTGCTAAAATTTGAATTCAAACATTCCGGTAATACTTTATACAAATTATAAAGTGTTATGGAAAACATTCTTACTGAGTGGTGAACAGTGTAAACCCTGATCAGCCTGCACATAGAGTGTACGTCACTCTGGGCCTACGGTGGTCGTAAAATCAATGTTTTTTTACTGTGGCGGCGAAACGGTTAAAATGCCTACACAAACATGACAGAATCAAACTCTAAACCTTCCTCTAGCTTTGGTTTATAATTGCTGGCTGTGTACTTTATAGATATCCTTTGGAGAAGAGGTGAGAAACTGGTACGGCTTTCAAGTTGACCGTGATCGGCCACACGATCTTTACCCCACCATTCGTTCATAACTGCGGCACACCCGTCCGATTTTTCTTATCATAGGTGGCTATCATTTGTTGTTTTCCGTGTTGGATATTTTCTGGTGGATTATGCTATTATGTAAGTATGTTTGAAACATGATAAAGTTTGCGAAAATATATATACTGAAAGGAAAAAGAAACGCGATACGGGAATTTCCGTTATATATTGTATATACTGCACACTTAATTCCATATATATTCCAAGGAAATTCCAAGATGTTTTGTAAAAAATAAGTTGCAATTAGTTAGAGAAAGGACACCACTGTGATGTTGTAGACGTTTTAATCAAAGTACACGTTGTAACAAGAAATTCATAAATGTTGAAGTTCCTCTTTGAAAAATTGAGACAGTTCAGTACTGTATATAACGTAACGAGTTTGCAATTGTTTACATCCTAAGTTTGCTCACATGCTTGAGCCAAACGCGTACTCTGTCAATAATAAAACTTAGAAGGAATACTATTTGCTGTGTTACGTGTTGTTTAAGTCTTTTTTCCGAAAGGAAAGATCTTACGTAGCCATGTACCATTTGTTTAACAGCAGCATATTGTACATACAATATATAGCGGAAATTTCCGTTCGGCGTTTCTTTTTCCTTTCAGTATACATGCATTCTATCTAGCATCATTCATGGAACATATAAATGTATGATAGTTTTGGCTTACATTACATACATTGTACATAAACATACATACATAGGATTGCTTTTATCTGTTAAAGACTTCTAAATGAAAATAATAAAAACAAATCGAAACAAAAGTCCCTTTAAAGCCATATACTTATTTCCCAATATAGGATTATTGAAATTCCAAAAACGTACTCTAACCTTTGAAATGTATCTACCCAATTATACAATGAATTTTACAATTTAGATTTACAGAAAATCCAAGGTGGATGATATGAAAGACAAAATCCATGTGTCTGTGACATTTAGACGTACAAACACTCCAACCGAGGCGCCAACGCCGTGTTGTGGGTGCGGCAGGATTTCTCATATGCCATTATATAATGTTCCTGATTTTGGCACTCCGTTCAAAAACCCCGAAGTGCGTTAACCAGAACTTTAAATTAGAGTTGCAAGAACAAAGGTACCATCCCATTCATGGAATCGCGCAGGACTTGCTGAGAACATACAAACATTCGGTGGAACCAGTATGGTTCTTGTTGTGTATATAGGTTTACTACCACCAATTGCATGTAAACCTCCGCGGTGTAGTCGGATGTAGTTCCTATCATAAAAATAATCCCTCCTTCTTTAATGGATTTGGACATTATAAGTATGGGAATACTGCATATTTCTGTTCAATTTTGTGGTTGTATGTATAAGAAGCGTATTAATAGCTTTTACTGGATCACTGATGAACAATTGCGAAATTTCGACTCTATGCTTACACTTTGTGAGCAACTGTCAATGAAAACAGCTGTACCCTTGATCTGTTTAATAAACAAACAAGAACTTTCTTGCATGTCTTGTGACCCCACCTTTTCTGTTGATTTCCCAAGCGTAGAGTTAGTTTTCTATATAAATTTACACTGCTGCGTTATCCATACTTGAGTTGGAAGTTGCAGCAAATCATTAATATGTCACATTTTAACATTGGTGTCAATGTGGGAAATAATTGTGGTTTCGTTCCTATACCTACAACATTTGGTGAAACCTGTGTGGTTCTTGCTGTGCATACACATACAGTATTAAATGGAACCAGTGCAGTCGGTCGAACCTGTACATTACAATAATAATAATAATAATATTCTTTATTTCCTCCATATAGGAGATTCACATAGTATACAAATAACAATGATAGATAACCAATTACAAAATAATTACACAAACAAAACAAGAACGTATATACATGTTGGCAGTTATATATGCAAAATCAAGCAAAATCAAATCTGTGCCAGGAACTGGCGCTGAAGCATTCATATTATATAATTAATTTATATATAGTTACATATTTCAACCACACCCAATGTATGCACCTAAATATCGTACCATAAAACCGGTCTATTTCATCTGAGAGAAGTGTTTCAATCATGTTACTGTTGGCACCAAGGAACACATTAACAACGTTGCTTTTGTTAAGCGCCGAAAGGGTTTCTTTTACATGTAATCCAAATTGGTTTTGTATTGTTAACCACAAATTAGTTCTTTCATTTGCTACGTATGGGCAATTGCATATGCAATGGTCAACAACATTGTCTGTTATTACATCACACCTTTTGCAGTTTTCATTTTTTCTCGTTATATTTGCAATAATCACACTGACAGTCTTACAATATTTGAGAGATGTTGGGTGACTTCTAGCATATAACCATACATTGGATTCTCTATAGCTACTTTGAATTGAGCAAAACCTTATAAATTCAGGTTCAGCAAGTCTATTGTTCAATTCAGTGGTTATAGTTTCATATATTTTACCATTCACTAGCTTTTTCCAGCACAGTTTGCTAGGAAAGTGACCATTCGAAACGTACCCGTCCAGGACATGCGTAAGGCCATATCTATTAAGGATAGTGTATATGTCTGGAATAAAACCTGTCAAACAGTTGTTAATTGTAAATGCGCTTATCCTGATTAAAAACATCTGTTTTACTGCACAATCGCTTTGTAACCTACACAGTTGTCCCAGAAAGGTAAGTTTCCGTCGGTCTATCTCAGATGCAATTGGTAAACAATTAAGCAAACTTAAAGCCACATCTGTTCTTGTTCTAATATGAAAACCTTGCATATGTTTTACGCATAGTCGATGTGACCTCTCTAATGTTAAAACATCACTCATACTCAAAAAATACCAACATTCACTGCCATATAGGGCTTTTGGAAGAACCACAGCATTGTACATTTTCTTACATGTTAGTGGCTGCAGACCATTGTCAAACCGACCAGAGTTTACCAAACTAAAATATGTGCCTCTAATTTTATTGCAACAGGACTTTATATTATCTGTTAATTTCAAGTATTTACTGCACGTTATTCCCAAATGGATAATTTTTTCAACTTCGTTGACATTGTCATTGCCGAGCATCCATGCTCTGTTTGTATTATTATAGGCAAATTTAGTTTCATTTAGAACCATTACTGCTGATTTCGAAGAATTGTATTCGTAACGCCATAAACACGAGTATTCGTAGCAGATGCTTAGCATACGTTGAAGTCCATGATTGGAAAGACTTAATAAAGTCATATCATCAGCCACGGTAGGGCAACATAACTTAATGTTGCCTATTTTTAAGCCGAGATTACAATCACAGAGCTCTTCAATAAGATCATTTAAGTAGATGAGGTAGAGAAAGGGAGACCACACCCCGCCTTGTCTGGTACCTTGTTTTATAGGGAACCAGTCCGACTTGAAACCTTTATTGAAGACACAGCTAGACATGCCTTCGTGCATTTCAACTATCATCAACCATAGTTTGTGTGGAATATTAAGCTTACGAAGCTTGTAGAAAAGGCCATCATGCCAAAGTCTATCAAAGGCTTGTTTAGAGTCAAGAAAACAACTAAATAGTTTACTACCATTTTCTTTACAATATAAACTACATTCGCGAAATAAAAATGACGTCATAACGCAACCCATTTGCTCTGGAAATCCTCCTTGTAACCCATGTATAGGCTTTGTAACACTACTTTGTAGTCGTTTTAATAAAATGCGCTCATACAACTTTAGAATCGACGATGACAATGTTATAGCACGGTAATTGTTAGGATCATCCTTCCGCTTATGACCACCTTTGTGTAGAGTGATTATCATACCTTGCTTCATAGAGGAAGGAACATATGTGTTATTCAACATGTGATTAAATAAATCAAGTAATATTTTTTCTAACGTAGCACCACCGTGTATTATGTGTTCATTGTAAACACCATCGATACCACATGCTTTGCCGGTTTTTAGGCATTTAATACAACCTCTTAAGTCCTCGACGCTTATATCATTAGATTGACCCACATCAACTGGGATCTTTTTAGTCTCCGAAACGACCGATTTAACGTGATTATAAAATTCGTTATTAAAATGTGTTTTTTCTATGTCTGAATACAGTTCAGCAAAATAGTTTCCCCATTGGTCAACTATATCTTTTGGATCTCTGTAAATCTTATCGCAAAATTTTAATTCACTACCAGCACTAGAGCATGATTTTGTTTTTCTTTTATTAACAAGCTTCCAGAAAATACTATACTTTGTCATATTGACAATATTTTATTAAACACACATCAATAACAGTCGAACATCTTAATGACGTAACGAATAAATGAACGTAGGGGTCAAGCCCATAAAGCCCCAAAATGCTTGTGTATTATTTCATCTAAACAACTTGCTAAACTTTTTCCCTCTAGTATATGTTTTTTATTTTGTGTTTAATGCTGAAAGTGTATCGTTAGATATTGCAATTATTATTTTCATTTTCTTTCTTTATAAAACAATGAAATAAAAGAATAAATGCTAGTAACTGTTCAATATAGTTCATGCAGAATCAAAGGTCTTGCTTGGCTTAGAGGATAGCACGGCGGACTTAAAAAAGGAGGACCCGGGTCCAAGCCTCACCGGCGCCATTGAGTTGTGTCTGTGTTCTCTTGGGCAAGACACTTTCCCTTAGTCTCGATGGGTCCGGTGTATATCCGGGTGTGTTGATGAACCGTTAAACAACATTAAATGCAATTAATGCCAAAATCATCCTTTGTTGGAAGTATACCAATTTGTGTTGTGTTTATTACATAAGTGTTCCATACTATATATTTTGAAATAAATTGTATCTTTAACATAGTTTAAATTTGCCCAGTTTTCTATTATTTCTTTTAAACATGAATTAAAATATACACTTAATACTCCGGAGAAATCCCAAGGTGTTTTGTAAAGAATAGGGTTTCAGCTAGCTGTGACAATCATATACGATCAGGGTCAAACACCCTATTCAGGTTTGTCTATAACATTTTACAGAGATGCAGCTGTAAAACATACAGATGCAGCTATAAATACAGGCGTATCTACAAATTGTACAGGTACATCTGTATATTTTACAGTTGCATATATAACATTTTACAGATACGCCTAAATATGTGCTTTTGACCCTGACCATACACCATACTTACAAGAATATGCTTCTCACATCTAGGCCGAGCTATTGTTTACGAAAACAGAATCAAATAATTAGACGTGCATACATGATTTATCAAGCATATATGTGCATGCAAAATACTCGTTGCTGGGTTTAAAATCAGTTCAAAAAATGTCCAAATATCATAAACGTTAACAGTTTTCTAGACCATAAATCGCTACTCTGCACATCGTCTGACCAAACTGTCACCAGATCAGAGACATATGGCATATATCGATGTTGAAGTTAAGATCTAAACATGTTTTTTTCGTGGACACACGTGGAGCTTTTTCGGAAAATGGAAATAGATTGCCTTAAAGGAACGGACCACACGTGTTGCATGTTTGTTATTACAATATGTATGCATGTAACGTCAGTGCTTTCACGTAAATAAACTATAGATAGAACAATCTGTCATGGAGAGATTTTCAAATAACTTGGCACAAGTCTAACCACAGCAAGACGACATGTCGCGCACAAAATCCAAGATCAAGGTCACACTTAGAGGTCAAAGGTCACTTCGTGGGCATTGACATTTCTTGTTCTATATGAACATTACAATGCTGCATTATCCATACTTGAGTTGAATATGTGACATTTTAACATTGGTGTCAATGGAAAAAATAATTGATGGTTTCATACCGAAACAAAGGAAATTGAGCATACGGGTAGAGACCACTAAATGTCGGGTAGAGAACACTAGAGAATAATAACGAACTCGGATGTATTAGTAGTTCAAACGCGAAATCGAGTTCAGTAATGGACTGCAAAGAAGCTTGAACCAGCTAGCATTTATGTGGTTCTCCGCAGTCGTAATGCTGTTTCAATGTCATACTATAGGGTTTTACACTCTCCACGGCGATTTGATGCTGTTTTTTGTTATCGTTGAATGTTGTAAAGAACTTGCATTAAAGTGGTTTTCGGCATTCGTACTGTTCTCGGCATTCGTAATGCTGTTTCAACGAGGATGAAAACGATATTGGTCTATTCACTCTCCACGGGGAAATTGATGCTGTTTTGTTTCGTTGAATGCTGCAAAGAAACTTGAAACATCTGGCATGTATGTGGTTTTCGGCAGTCGTAATGATGTTTCAATGAGGGAGAAAACGATATAGGGCTATACACTCATCCACAACGGATTGATGCTTTTGTTTCGAATGGTTCCCGGTATTCGTAATGCTGTTTCAATGAGGGAGAAAACGATATACACTCATCCGCAACGAATTGATGCTTTTGTTTCGAATGGTTCCCGGTATTCGTAATGTTGTTTCAAGGTGACGATGGACACGATAATGCATGCTGTTTCTGTTTTTTTTGGAACAAATCTAAACGCAGACGTGTAACTATTTAGGCGAAAAAAGGCAGTTAACTTGGTGTTTTCACCAGTAGTCAGTATGCTATATATGAATCCAGAGTACCAACAAAATATAAATAACTTTAAAATATCGCGGAAATATATTGCACCATCGAAAAGTAGATTCAGCCTATTTTTGGATGGATTAGGCCAACATACCGTCAACTGAATGCTGATTCACAGTGATCCCAAAGTATTTGTATAGCGTTTATATTTGATGGAGAACCTTCAAAATACTGTTTTGCAGAGTTCAGCCTCCACAAATTCTGAAAAATATAAAATAAACACGATGTGTAAGACTGCCATGCGGATAGATAACAGAAAAACAGACAACATTATCAAGTATTCTAGGAAATCGCCAATACTAACGATATGATCTCACACCTCTTATATCTCCCCCTGAAAGCTCACGGACCTAGAGACAAAAGGAAAACAAAAAAATAATTCTATTTTTTTCTCCATTTTAGGCAATTTTTAATTTGAATAATATGATTTTCTTTGCTTTAGCAAACATCTACAGTGTAAAAGACATGATACAGAAATCCCATGTTTCTATGAGGTTTCATTCAAATTTCAGAAGTGTTTGACCGAAGCACCACATATTCAGCTATATAGTGTATGCATTTTGTATTTTCCATAAGGGGTCACATAAACATGAGCGAGAAAAAAAACACCTGGCTAACTGATGTATTTTATTGTTTTTAATTACTGGTCTTGGCTATACTGAAGATATTAAACCAACAACAATGTCTGATGCCCAGCTTTGAAGCTCATGTGTTGGAAAATGCTTCCCTTATTTTTATTAGTTTTATCTTTTTATATTTACATTAATTTTTAATTACTACTTAATTTCTTCATCTTTCGTCGGTTTTTGCGCACAATATGACCTATTTATGTGTCGACGTGCCGTAAAACACCATTCATTCATTCATTGGAAAAGGCTGTACAGTAACCACATGGCATAATAAATTGAGGTGTGAGACCATAAGAAATATACGTATACTTTTATTTTTGTTTTAAAACCAAACCAAATCGCAGTGTATAGTATCGTTTAAGAAGGTTAACACTACTAGTATAACGCACGCACGCACGCACGCACGCTCGCCCGCCCGCAGGAACGCACGCACGCACGCACACACACACATACACATACACATACTCTGGGAATTGCTAAATATCAGCACGTGTAAATAAAATTACAGTCAATTATTAGCAAGTGCACCTACCGTTATAGTCAATTTTCCCATCTTTATTTGTATCGGCTCTTTCAAGTATGCCTGCGATTTCCTTTGCTGAAAAGCTGTCACCACTTGCAGACAAAGCGTGACCAAGTTCATCCACAGTAATAAATCCATCCTCGTCCAAGTCTAGAACTTTAAAGGCAGTCTTCATTCTTTCTTTTTCAAAGTCTAATTTTATCATTCTGGTTTTCATCACATTGAAATACTCCTCAAAGTCGATGTATCCATCTTCTGAAAACAAAGCGTATAGGTTTACTACCACCAATTGTATATAAACTCAACTGCTAAGCAAAACAAATTGTACCCATTTTCACATGTCATTAAAAAAAGGTTCTTCAAGTGATTGATGCACTTTTTTCAAACAACATCTATTTAAAAGGGCTATGAAGAATTTAAAGCAAAGAAAATCACTGCAAATGAAAAATAGCATACAATGCATACTGTACATGTTTATTTTTAATCCATTTTCAGTGATTTGTTTTGCTTTAAATAATATTTTATCAATATGTCATATATATGGTAAAAAGGCGTGATGACGTCATCGTTCCAAGATGGCCATCTACATTTATGTTTCTTTGCAATTTTTCAATTGGTCATATCTCGTTTATATTTCATGGTATTTTGATAATTTCTTCACCTTTTTTCAAGTTTTTCAGAGCCCATGTAAATACACGATGTTTGAAAATAGTGCATCAACCCCTTTAAGACCTATTTTGCTCAAAGTGGTTATGTACAACAATGCCCACAGCTGATGAAGTGCGGTATATTATTATTATTATTATTATACTGTTGTTGTTTTTGGTTATTCTAAGATAGGTTTAAATATATTATTGGTGCAATATAATCAATAGTTCGCAATATGCAAAAATATTTTGCTTATGACTTTTCCAATAATTAATATTTTTGATTGTAAAAATACAAGTTGTGTAGAAAAACTAACGGGACGTCGAGAGTTTAAAACAAACGAAGTGTGCCTTGTGTACTTTTACTACATTTCCGATACCCCGACTCCGATGGAATAAAATCGGTACTCAGCCAAACACAATAGTAACTAACAACAATTCCATAAAAGTAAAACTAGAAATGTGCTCATGGGACACGGATCCCCCAACCCCCAAACTGAAAGCAATCAGCAGTAAACGTCGATATGCAAACATCATAGGCAAAGTTTCGAAACAATCCGCTGAAAACGGTGGCAGCAGATAGACACAATGTATTTTAACGTAAAATTAAATAACCAAAATGCCCTAACTACGGTAAAACCGGGTCGTTCATTTTGACGCCGAATCGATATGCACATCTAGACATCATAGGTAAGCATCCTGAAAATTTTCGAAACAATCGGTTGAACACTGTGAGTCAAGGTAGACACACAATGTTTTAGGGACGGACGGATGGGTGGACATGGATAACGCTACATACCAGACATCCCCCCACCCACCCACACACACACACACACAAAGGTGGTGGGGCATAACAAATTAAACGTGGGGGACAGTGAGTGAAGCCGTGTTCTTGGGTAATCGAGTCCCTTACATTAGCTCTTATATTCCATTGAATTTATTAAAGGGGGTTTAACCTTACTTTTGAATGAAAAAAACAATCCAATTGATGACAGACATGTCATATCATTAAACAATATGATGTTAGCAACGTTTTGCTTAAGTCTGAAATCTGAATTCACTGTATATTTTGAATGAAGTCCGGCCTAGCTGTTTAAATTATCCCTGGTGCGTAACCTAAGATAGCACATATTACAGCTCAGGATGAATTTCTTTGTAAATAAGAAGTTATTTTAGTAAGCTTATTCACTATATCTTTTCCCTTAGAAATATAAAATATTATTTTTTGTCTGTTTTAAATGGGACCCCTAGACCCCAAGGGAAATCCTGATACGTGTACACTTTAAAGGGAAACATGGCAATCTTTATTTTTTAAAAACTCACTGCGTCCCGCTAGTTTATCTGCATAACTTGCATTTGTTCAATCATTAATATTAATTATAAGAATAGTATTAAGCAATTTGTTTTTGCATATTATTAATTTTTGATATTATTGCACCAATAATATATTAAAACTTATAGTATAATAAGACGGAATAGTGAATACTTAAAAACTGATTTATTTAAATTTAACCAGGGTAAAAGTAAAACTGATACTGGATATATATATCGAGATACCCATTTCAAACACTTCCATATTGCCATGCGTCCCTTTAAACGAGTAGGTAAATATGATATGAGCTTACTTTTCGAAATTTAAAGAATGCATTTGCATGCGACTAAATCATGTTAAAGACTGGGAATATGTAAAAATTACCACCGTCCTCATGATATGTTACTACAGAAACTTAGTTACCATTTTCATCGTGCTCTTTTAGTATGTCTTCAACGTCAGCCTTCGTTGGATTAAATCCTGCCAGTCGATACGCACGTGCTATTTCCCGTTTTGATATTTTGCCATCCCCATTTTCATCCAATATCGAGAAGGATTGAAGGATGACTGAAAAGGGACAATGGTTATCAAGTTAACAGTGGGAAATGGAAAAGAACTGGATTGATTACATATAAAACGATTAAAAATACAGATAAACAATGGCAAAACTGGTTAAAATCTTACTTGAAGTGCACACAAGTAGGTAAATAAGGACAAACGTTAAGGTTTTAATAGCGTAAATGAGTCTCCATTGCCCTTCCATGGTAAAGTTAGAATGTTAACAACCTGTTAAAAACTCAAACCTCGTTCTGGGAAACTTACTTTATCATGCAAATACACATGTCTGCTATTAAACATCAACAAAGAAATAGGTGGTTTAATACCTTCTAAGAAACGTTTCTTCAGTTGTATACTAACACCGGGTCAAAGGTCAATACTATTGTTACCCCTTGCAATTTCATACCCTGTCGACTTTCACTTTTCAAATTTATATCAAAAACTGTCAAAAACATGAGCTGCATTTTCAAATATCAACAACATGTCCAGAATACAGTTACAGCTAAACAATAACAGGAAACTGCACTAAAAAAAGTTTTTAAAGAAAAAAAGATTAGCACTCTTTAATACAGAACTACGTCCGACTGCACCAGGCGAGCACATTCTGTTGATTTAGTGGAATTAGACCTTAATTGGCAAAACGAAAACAACAACATAAAAGTGGGGAAAAAAATGGCTAAAAACAATACTAGCTTAAAATAAGAGGGTTTGTGGTCTTGCATCGCCCACCTGATGCCATTGGTGAAGAGGAACTCAACGTCAAACAAACGTATTTAGACAACTTCATCAACAAATCCCACATCTGTTCCTATACAAAGAAAACTAACTACACAACTGTCTACAAAACACTATATAACAACGTCTACACCAACGTCTACGCCACCGCCTACACCACCGCCTACACCACTTTCCATACATCACCGCCTACACCACTGTCCACACACCTCCGCCAACACCACCGCCTACACCATTTTCCATACACCTCCGCATACACCTCCGCCTACACCACCGCCTACACCACTGTCCATACACCACCGTCAACACCAAAGCCTACACCACCACCTACGCCACCGCCTACGCCACCGCCTACGCCACTGTCTTCGCCACTGCCTACACCACCGTCAACGCCACCGTCTAGACCACCGCCTACACAATCGTCTACACCACCGCCTACACCATCGTCTACAACATCACCTACACCGCCGTCTACACCACCTCCTACACAACTTTCCTCAGCGGATGTGAATGATACAAGTAGCGACATATTCTGCGAGATGTCCATCATGTGGAGGCAAGCCTTTCGGTTTGTCTAGTGACCCATACAATAATGGTAAATATATCATGACAAATATCAATAATTGAAAACGAGCCCAATACTGATACTGTACTAGACACTCTCCTTATCGAGAATTAGAAACACATAATAAATATACAGAGTATCATATTATATGGGGGTGTATGTATACTGATTGGAAAAATAAACGCATAATGGGTATTTCCGCTATATATATTGTATGTTTAATATGGTACAGCTAATCGATTGGTACAGGGCGACATTAGGCCAGTCCTTTCGGAAAGAAGGTTTAAACAGCACCGAACACACCGATGGTTATCCCTTTAAATTGTCATTATCGACAGAATGCACATTTGGCTCAAGCAGGTGAGCAAACTTATGCTTTAAACGTTACAATCTCTTAACATTAAACACAATACTGGCTGTTTCATACGGTTTCAAGCGAAACTTCAACATTTATGAATTTCTTGTATACTTTGATTAAAAGGTCTACTACATGACAGAGTTGTCCTCTCTGTAGTTAGTTGTAGCCCCTTTTTGTACAAAACACGTTGAGCTATATCTGGAATATTACGTGGAATTAGGTGTATATAATAGTGTAGTATAGGCAATTTTTTGATTATATATGCGTTTCTTTTTCCTTTCAGTATATTTCTTCTCGAGATTTCTGAATCAGTTATTGATTACGGATTATTTATTTAAATGGTGTAAGAAAGCTTTTACTTCATCTCACCACGCAAATGATGCAGATATGACATCTTATTTCGATGATATTCAATGATGTTCATACATTAATAAGTTCTATTCAAACAGTTATATATTTTCCGTGGCCGAATGGTTAATGACGTTGCGTTGTAAACCTTCGCTCTCACCGCTGCGGGTTCGATCCAACTGGGAGCTCGACTTGTAAGTGAGGAAGTCTCGATTCTTACGGATGGCGGGAGGTGTAAAGTACTGGTTCTACCAAGGAAAAATGGATGGTCTGCTGCCTCCACCACAAAAAATCGACCGTCATATGTAACCTTTCATATGTTGAAAATGACGTAAAACACCACACAAACAAACAAACAAAGTTATAAATATTGCTGTAGACCTATACTTTCCGTTTCATTCTTGCGATTGGATTTGCGTTAGGCTTCTGCAACTTTCCTCAGTGGATAGTTTTGATTTGGGTAGAGATTTACTTCCACATAATGCGTATAATTCCATTTATAACATATCGTATTTATATCATATCGTTTGACCTTTTAAAAAGTTCCCGAAGGTGCAGAATTTAAAAACGTTGAGATAATGAATGTCATCGACTCAGCAAGGATTCAGTGACACGAAACAGAAAACACTCAATCAGTAATGCATTTTCCTTTAAAAAGGAACGACTTGCCTTGTTAGGTAACTATAATGAGGAGGTAGGGGCAAAAGGGGAATCGTATAACATAATTCGTTTCAGTACTGTTAAGATTTCGCTAATAACAGAATAACAAAATAAGCCTCGATTTTGGAATATCAATAACATTGACAACAACGTGTCAAACCTATAAAATAGTGGACCCGTCCAGGGTCTAATCACTATGCATGTCCCGGTTCACTCAAACAAGCATTAGCCGTGGAACAGTCTATTATATCAGATTTGTATGTGGAAGTATTCATTTAAGCTAATGTAAATAAATTCGACAAATCTACATTTAGATTCTATTATTAATGTATTCTGTTTCAATTTAAAACAAATATACTAATACATACAAAAAGAAGGACATTCAATATAAAATACTACATCTATCCATGAACACAATCATTGAATAATGATGGAATATCAAATTTAAAGAAATTAGCATCAAATAAACGTGTCAACCCTATCTCCGGAAGTGGACCATTCTTTGGCGGGAAAACTTAGGCAACCGAAACCATTCTCGTTCTAGTCTATTCTATTATGTTCACCCTAACACAGTCTATTCTCGCCCTATCAAGAATTTGAAAAATTCGAAATGACGTCAGTATGAACCGAAACAAGCGTCTACCAGAACAAGCGCCAGTCAGTCAGAGAACCAGACCAAACGGAAACAGGCGTCTATATGTGCAGAAGAAGCGGTTACTTCCGTAGCCTGGTTCCCAGGTAACCAGCTATTACTTCCGCTTAAAAACCGAAATGAGTACATAGGCTAGCACCCGAAGGTGCAAGCCAAAAACAGCCATGCGGACGTGGAACAGTCAAACAAATGTATAGTGAAACCGGAGGGACAATACTGAAACACATAGACAATACTCAGTTGAAAGCATGAACACTCAATAATAGTTGAAGCAAGAATGTGTATCTAATTAAATAATTGAATTGAATTTTATAGTCGCACCAACAGCAAAGGTCATATGGCGACATTCCAGCTTCCACTGGTGGAGGAAGACCCCACCCACGTGCCCCTCCGGGCAATTTTCGTGCACGGACGGCACCTGGCTAGAACCACCGAAGTTCCGCAAGCCAGCTAAATAGCTTCCTCGCATAACGATTCCTATTTAATACAAATATTATTTTTAATATTTATTTTCTAATTTTTTTTTTTTTAGAAAAGTCCGTTGTTATTTAATTGAACCTATTTCTAAAATGATGTAAGTCTAGATGGATGACT